>JAEIFV010000800.1:0-108843 GCA_018904265.1 Lordiphosa collinella
GCTCCACAGCTGCCCAAGTAAAACAAATAAATCTTCCACTCAATCAGATAAACTCGGTTATTCCCTTTTTTTTTGTCGGGAAACTTTCTGTGCCACAAAAGAAATTTTAGGCGCTTGTCACTTTCAATTTGCGTAATCTGCTGGCGAATCAGTGCAAACTCATAATTATAAATAGATCGTTATCGTGTATCCAGTGGCGGAAGCTTTTGAACCGTAAGATTACTTGAACTTCACATGGCCAGATTATTGGCGCAGCAGCCGGACGAAATTAGAGCCACGAATGGAGATGATAAACTGCACAGAATTGAACCGCGAACCAAACCGTTTGCTTCGAATGCTCAGCGCGAACTGAGCGCCGGCAATATAGGCAAGCGAGTTAACGGCGAATTTGCGGCGAATTGAAACAGAACACACAAGAGAACCGGTTGCAGGTTACCCAGCAAACATTGTTGTGAAAAGAAACACATTGTTTGCATATACGTGGGGTGGCTTAGTAAGTAATTGGCAGGCGTGCGCTGTTGTAAATCATATTTAAGTTAGTAAAGTCATTTTTATGTTATGTAAAATTTCCCTGAAGCTACATAAAAATTGTATTTAGAAAAATTTATTGTTATGGATCAGGTGAAGTGCAGGTGGTTTGGATTTATTGTCCTCATTCCCAATTAGTGACAGACCTGAAGTACAATTGAAGTATCTAAGTATTGAAAACCAGTTCGATATATGCATGTAGTTAAAACAGGGCTGCCAACCGGTTCGGAGTCGAACCGCTCCGGTTTCGGAGACTCCACGATTTTTGGGAATTAAAACCGAACCCGAAGCGGATCAAAAAAATTTTTTCTGGCCTAACCTAACCCTGAACCGGTGCAAAAAAAAATTTAAAAATTTTCGGTTCAAAAAATATTTGTGCTGCCTTGAAGTTGATTGCCAATTGTTTTAATACCCTGGCAGAGGGTATTATAAAATTGACCGGATGTTTGTAACGCATTGAAGGAAGCAT
Organism: Lordiphosa collinella; assembly: GCA_018904265.1. NCBI lineage: Eukaryota > Metazoa > Arthropoda > Insecta > Diptera > Drosophilidae > Lordiphosa > Lordiphosa collinella. Next base: position 998 of record JAEIFV010000800.1, read on the forward strand.
CTCGGACCACATAAAGTATATATATTCTTGATCACTATGACGAGCTGATTTAATTTAGCCCTGTCCGTCTCTCCGTCCGTCTGTATGTTTCTATACTCACTCCTCCGTGAGTTTCAAAGCAACCTTCAACAAACTTTGCACGAAGTCTTTTAGTGCAAATACGTTGGACAGATGACGGAACCGGCCGGATCGGATGAATATTGCACATAGCTGTCATAGGCACCGATCGAAAAACTTGTTTTTCGAAAAAAAAATATTTTGTTTTCAATGGAGAAGTCCTTCAAAGTGGCGTTTATATATTTTACCTTCTTATACCCGCGACTTCGCCCCCCAATTGTGTATGTAGACGGCGATGGGCAATGGTAGATGCCGATGGTATGTGGCAATGGGAGATGGTAGATGTCCATCGCCATGTCCATCTGCCATCTGCCATCGCCATCTACCATCACCATCTATCATCGCCATCTACCATCGCCATCTACCATCGCTATCTAATCGAACAGACTACATTGCAGATCAGCCATCTACCATGTTGTCGAGGTCCACCGATGTTCGCCATAATGCTATGCTAGGTGCATTTTGAAGTTTAACCTTCGGTCCGGAATAATCCCCAGGTATTTTATGGCATCCTTCGATATAATTTGTGGGCAGTCTCTACATGATTGCTGCAGCTGATAAGGACCGCTTCGGTTTTATGGGGAGCCAGACTCAACCCGTTAACCTCTAGCCAGTCGGTCACGCGCACTATGGCGTCAATAGTCTTACTCTGGACATCGTCCAGCTTTTTGGCTACTGCGACAATAGCGATGTCGCTGCAAGCCCAACAATACTGACGCCTATCGGTGTAGACAGCCGGAGGACTCCGTCATACATCACGCTCCACAGAATCGGCCCTATGACTGAGCCCTGTGGCACCCCACCTGTGACTGCATGATTTCCGCCCGATGTGTCATATAGCAGAGTGCGGTTCTCAAAATAACTGGCTACCAGTTTCACCAGATACGCAGATATACCAAGACGTGGGAGAGCTTGGTGGATTCTTTCCCAACGAGCAGAGTTAAACGCGTTCCTTACGTCAAGTCTATCGTACTGCGTTGGTTCCTGAATCCGAATTGCTGATTTGAGAGGCCGTGTCGTCCTTCCAGTTCCTCCTCTAGGCGGTTGCATAGGATACGCTCGAACAGTTTGCCGACGACGTCCAGCATACACAGTGGTCCGTACGCAGAGGGGTCCTCCATATTTTTATCCCCTTTTGGAAGCGTGAGGTGTCTGTTTGGGCTTGTGACTCGCTCACAGACAGAAAAAAAAAAAACAAGAAAGAAAGTCGGTCAAGCCCGACTAAAACATACTCTGTACCTGTGAAATGCTGCCCGTCACCGTTGCGACCGGTGCAGCCCATAATTGTTTGTTTTCCTTATAACTCGAATATCGTTCACCCGATCTATAAAATTCCTTCAGCGGATCGATAAAGAATACCTAATACTAAATATGTCCAGAAGGTTCAACCTTCTATCTATAAAACTGTGGGAGATTTGGCGTTCTTTCGATGTTGCGGAGGCGGAAGGGGGCGTTGCAAAAATTAAAAATATACTTGATCTGCCTGCAAGTATAAGAAGCATATGTCCAATACATGTCAAACCTGTATCTCTTACCATCTCTGAGATATGTTTGTTCATACGGACAGACGGACAGACATACCGACGGACAGACATACGAAGACTTTTGCACAAACTTTATATACTCTGTGTACCTATGGTACAGAGTATAAAAACAAATACAGAAAAAAAGACCCTTTGCGGCGAGCAGTTTTTTTTCGCTCATCTGCCGACTCTTAATGTGAGAACGTTCAGTCGGACCGCTCTCTATAAATTGTTATTGAATGAGCAAAACAAGAACAGCTCAACTGAAAACAAAAACATAGAGAAACGAAGTTTTTTGTTATTTAGCAGACCGCAAAGGGAAAACGATCAATTGTTATTTACGAGCTCTGGTTTTATTGCGTGCTGCAAGCTAAGGTCGGTCCTGCCCGATTTCGATATACCCGTTACTCAGGGAAATAATTGTTGTATAGCCTTCCGTTATGTAAGTTAACAGAGCATTAACATTAATGAGAACATTGTAACATTATGTAAGCAAATAAAGCATGCAGGGCAAAAAAGAATGCAACGTTTTTTATAACTTTTATATCTTCAAAATTGTACGAGCTATTCAACATTTCGACTCGGCTGTTGATGCTGATCAAGATTATATATACTGTATGGGGTCGGAGATGCTTCCTTCTGCCTGTTACATACATTTGTACGACTTTAGTATACCTTTTTACTCTACAAGTAACGGGTATAAAAAAAAATTTCTGCCAAAGAAGTTTGCGATTAAGTCATGGGTTATGCTTACAATCTGCCAAACACAACAACAAGTAGAACTTGCAAAAAATATATATTTATCTCACAACACAAGTTTAAAGTGAATACTTATTTAGGTTCTAAACAAAAACTCTCTTAATAATCTTGTTTGCTTCGCGATCCTGAACCTAAGCCGGAACAAAAAGAATCAAAATCGGTTGGTTTTGACAGTTTCTTATCTTTAATTTTTTTTTGGAAAAATTTCTTATTCACAGTACAACAAGTATATATTGTACAATAATGTACATAGCGCTTCGTATAAAGTTAATATGAAGCATATCAGCTTCCAAATACTATCAGCCATGCTCCCATTTTTGCATTCGCAAGAGTTTTGCGATTTCAATTCAGTTTTTCGTACAAATTTGATCTCTGTATAACGTCAGTAACAATCTAAGAAGTGTTATGCAAAGAACACCAATACTACATGAAAGTTTTTTAAAGCTTAAGCCTGTATATAATCCGACCTTCTGAACCCGCTCCGAAAACCTGATCTAATAGGCGAAGCCATAAGCTGTGTATAAACTCGTATTGTCATTTTGTAACTGAAGTGCCAGAGTTTAGCTCCGATTTACATGAACGAATTTTTTTTATTTTAAAAGTGTTTTTGTAATTTTTCATATTTACCATCACCATCGTTTTTAATGGACTCGAAGAGAGGGAAAATCAAATAATAATCAAGTAAAGCCTCCTTGACATATGTAATCCAACCAACCGCCCTATTAATTACCAAGGTTCAGCAAAGTTTTATCAATTTCCTTTCGTTCAGCACGCACTTGGATTCATGCCTTTTGACAGCTGCATTCAACGTCCTTACAAATCGTGCCCCCACCTAAACGCAACACCCACAGACAATAGCAACTGAAATGCAAACAAAAACAAAGGCTATGATAAAGGCACAGCTACCCCCTGGCTGACCATTAGCCATTCCCAAAACCATGCCAACGATAAATTGGAAATGCATTTCCACATCAAATGCAGCCGGACCAATAAATTCATTAATAAATGGGGGAAAGTGAAAAGCGCAGCATGTTTGCTCCTGCTGCTCCTGGTCGTTGTGCTCCTTGCGGTCTGGACTGGCCGGGACTGCGCATAATGCAAATGTTTTTTGAAAAGTTCTGCAATGTCAGGTGCTCTCTCGCTCTCCTCTCGACTTCATAATGGATATTGAAATCGCATTGGAGCAAAAAGAGTGGGGTAAATTGTACTTTGTGCCGATTAATGCTGCCGTGCGGGAGGACCTACCCCTCTGACCATTGGTATATGGTCCTGGGATACGCCAGACAGTCAGCCTGTTGCCCGTCTGGCACTTCTCGTTCTCTTCTTTGTTCAGTGAGCCATTCATGTGGGTTTTTCCTTCTTTTATATTGCTTTCTTTTTGCGTTTTAGGATGCTGGCCGTTGTCTATGCATTGGCACCGGACCGCGGCTGTGTTTATTTTAGTTGGTGCCAGACGAAAATTCGCCTCAGCCTCATAAACTATTTAGTGTTTCGGAGACACTGACAACGACACACGGTACTTTATGGTCCTCCGAGGGGTTTGCGCACCGATGACTTGGCAGGTTTTTAGTAGTTAAATAAAGATTAAGCGGAACCCAATAGGTTTCACAAGCAATTCTTACTTGTTTGGGAAATTAGGCCAAATCTAAATTCATATAATGACACGTTAAATTGTGATCATCGAATCACATCTTAAGATGTAAAACTTAGATTTTCAAATTTTGACAGAATGTGGGAGTGGCAGCCGCGGTGCTCACTAAGGCGGCGTTTTGCATTCCAACTCCCCGAGCCCCCTCCAAAATTGATTAAATCTTTCAAAGGGGAAAATAATACAAAATGTGGTTTCTTGAAATTAGTCCAGTCAAGTTAGACGAAAAAAGGGCATACTAATGCATGAAATATAGACCAGGCAGATTTTTGATATGTGGTAGGGGACTGTCTAAAAGGCTTAAGTTGAAATTTGCAGGGATGCAAACCACTCGAAAATAAATACTGTTTCGGTTCAGTGGCTCACACAGTTTCTGTACCGCCGGTTCGGTTCATTACACGGTTTTTGGAGCTAGCTTAACCGCGGTTTCAGTTCGGTTCAGTGGTTCATAAAGGCATATTATAAAATACTGCCGAACTTCTGTATAGCGAATCTTATGAGGACAAAAATAAGCTTCGTTATATAGCAAATTCAAAATATAGAATAGTTTGAATATTGAACGAAATTGCAGTAATCTGAAGTTAATTCGCTATAAAGAAAACTTCATTATACAGAAGTTCGTAATAGAGAATTTCGACTGTATTATGATTTCTGTTGTAATGTGACTTTTCGTACACTTTGGAAATTGCATTCCTATAAACCATCTGAGTATTTTTAAGATTCTTATAGGAATGTCCAAGACTTTTGAAGACGGATTTGTAGGACTCGTCTATAAGTTCTAGGAATGCACTTCGAAAACGGAGAATGTCAGCAAGAAGAGAATACGTACTATGCATCTTACACACGCTATTAATCGTATGAGAAAAACTCTCCTGGCTAAGATTAAATGATTATCAACCTTCAAGAAAAGAATGCACACTGGTGACAGGAATATTAAGACGTCAGCTTGCAATTGCGGTAGACTTACACGAGTACATGTTGTAAGATTTGTGTCAAGTCATCCTTAAAGGTTTTATCTCTCCTAAGCTCCGTTTTTCTTTCGGTTCGGTTCAGCATATCTGAATGGAAGCCGATTCGGTTTGCGGCTCGGTTCACCAGCTTGAAAAAGCGGTTCGGTTCGGTTCAAAACCGGTTCGGTTCAGAACCGGTTTGAATCCCTGTTATAAATTGTACATGATCGACTAATTGGCCAAATCATCAAATATTGTCAATTAAAATTAAGGGGCACACCTAGTGTGAAATTTCAAAAAAATCGATTTTTCTTTTTTTTCATATTTCGGTAGATTACACCTTTAAAAATAACATATTAAAATTTCAAATCGATATCTCAAATAGTTTTTGAGTTATAGCAATTTAAAGAGCAGCCGCTCGGCAGCTAGAGAGACGATCATTTTACCTTTAAACGCGTTTTTCTCGAAACAGCATTTTCCGAATTTGCTGCAGTGATTACCAAAAACAAATGATCCGATCACTATCGAATTTTTTTACATGTTCATATATAGTTCTCCGTACAATGACCTATCGGTTTTTTGATTTGATCAAAAAATCGAATTTTGGCAGGCCAAAAACGACCAAAATTTTGGGGTAAAATTCGACTTTTTTTTAAACGCCGCCGTATTGTCAATTTTTGATTTTTTTTTTTTTATCGTAGGTCCATTGTACTGACAATATTATCTAGTTTAACGAGAATTTTTCTTTTTTAAATTTCATCCACGGAGAAGGCCGGAATCACTGCAGCAGTGAAGGAACTTTTTTTTTTCGCGCCGATGGAGATCGACTATAACTTAAAAAATATTTAATTTTTTTCTTCAAAAATTTCACTGTATATTCTTGAAACATGTATAAATATATTCTTAAAATTTTGAAATAATTGATAAAGTAGTTTTTTTAATACAAATTCCCAAAAATCACCTTTTTTTTAGGCCATCACACTAGGTGTGCCCCTTAATGAATAAAAAATAGGGGAAGTTAACTTCGGCTCGGCCGAAGCTTTGTATACCCTTGCAGTTTGTTTTTCTAAATAAGACTACTTTTCGGACTTTACTTTTCTATGGGAGCTATACTATATAGATGTCCGATCGACCAAACTTAGTGCAACCATGGAAAATCATAACAAACTGTTAATTACGAAATTTGTAGGCGATCCCAGTTAAAACAAAAAAGGTTTTTTCACTAGAACTTCTTTTTCGACCGATCCCTCATACCGCAGCTATACGCTATAGTCATCCGATTTTGACCAAACTTTGTAGAATCGTTTGGAAGCATTTAAAACAAATACATGCCAATTTTTAGGACACTTCCATTGCAAAGAAAAAAGTTTTTCTTGCTAAGACTACTTTTCAGACTCTACTTTTCTATGAAAGCTATACTATATAGATGTCCGATTTCGACCAAATTTGGTGGAACCATGTAAAAGTATAGTAAACTAAGAAATACGAAGTTTGGAGGCGTTTCAATTGAAAACAAAAAAGTTTTTCTCTCTAACCGATCGTTCCTATGACAGCTATATGCTATAGTCATCCGATCCGGCCGGTTCCGACAAATGTGCAGCCTATTTGGGCCAAAAGACTTCGTGCAAAGTTTGGTGAGGATAGCTTTTAAACTGACGGAGGAGATAGCATAGAAACAGACCGACGGACAGACGAACGGGGCTAAATCAACTCAGCTCGTCATGCTGATCAAGAATATATATACTTTGTGTGGTCGGAGATGCTTCCTTCTATGCGGTACAAACATCCGGACTATTTGATAATATCCACTGCATGGGTATAATTACGCATAGATTTCGCAAGGCAAATCGAGATGAAATGTTCCTCCACTTCTTACTTATCGAGCATGTAAGTGAGTCTCAAATTGAAAATTGTACAATAATACGACTGCATTGGCATACAAGTGCTTGGATAAGAACCAAACCAAATCGCTTCATTTGCCCCCAACATGTCACCCAAGTGACTATCTAATCTAGTATTTAACTGGTTACATACAGCTTACACCTGCTGCTGCACTATGAAAACGATTCTCTTGTCATGCAATCAAAAAGAACCGCCAAGGAGTTGCCCTACTGCTTAGTATTCCACTTTGATTCCACCTATTAAGTGTGGGTGCGACTTCAACGCCAATTTGTTGTTGTGTGCAAGAATTTCATTTATGTGACGACAAGTGCAGCTGCGCAACAACAAAAACAGTGAAGAAATAACGGAAAAAGCAGCTCCACAGAATTGAGCGGTTCATTTATGGAAATTATGAAGTGCAAGCAATGACCAAGTATTGTTTTTTTTTTGTATGCGTTTTGACTCCAAGAGAATATGCTTAGCTATTTTTATGGTCGCTTTTTCAGTTGAAAAATAACTGTAGACATTCCGAAAAGTTCCGAAAATGTTTATAAATATTCAATTGCTGTCTGGACTCTTTCAATAATCATAAAAATAAAAGTAAATAAGAGTATGTAAACCTAACTGGCCTTGCTTATGGCAACTTTGATTCGCGCATCACTCAATTGATCTTAATTAATGTACATTTTGTGGCTTTCAAAGAACGAATTGTACAAAAATAGTGTGTAGAGGATGCCTTAACCAAACAAATTCAGTACTGATAATAAAAATCACCACTCGACAAAGCAACACCTATTGATACACAGTTTCTTATAAAGGATCCTAAAAAATAAGGCTAGGATTATCGATATATTTCCTTTATAGAATATTGCTTTTGGGCTCAAATAATTGTCCAAAGGGGGTATGAAAATATTCTCCGAATATATTATGAGATTATTTATATTGAATTAACTACAAATCCCAACTTTTTCGGACCCAGTTTTGAAATGGAAAGTATCAAACTACATATTTCTAACCCACACATCATTGATCGCTTTCACCCGCATAAATTGATAATTGTGCTGGTGAACGAGATTGATGTAGTTTATAAGGAATGCTTGATTGTGATTAGTTATCGGTATTAAAACAAAATGCGTATGGAAATGTAATTTCTTTTTGTAATTTTGTTAAGGCACCGGGTGTTTTAGCGGAGGAACGCTTGAAAAGTTGCCTCTTCAAAAAGAAGCTGCCCCTCTACGCTACATTGGGTCGTAAAGCATCTGCATTTGCGACGCCCCTGAGGCTCGCAACATTCGTATATCTAAAATAATATAATTAGTATTAATTAGTCCTAGAAGTAATAAGTCACCTGAAGTCCTATATTATAGTTTCCCTAAAATTAGTTAATTAAATTCAAACCACATGCCATCGCGCGCCATAACAACAGCCGCGAGTAAGCCGCCATGACAGCGATCGAGCAACAGCTGATAATAGTCCTATCGATTAATTCATCGACCACGCAGTCGACGTCAGCAGCGGCCAGCGGGCTATAAAAGCAGAGCCCGAGCACACTAGCATTTCACTTAGTGCGCGGCATCGGTCAAGTCAACACGTTGGAGCAGCAGATCAAACAGTAAGTACCAACTACCAGCTCATCTCTGGGACACCCGTAGTGCGGTTTCCGAATCGGCTACGACGCGCTCCCCACCAAGGGACCAAGGTGCGGTTTTCGAATCGGCCTTGGTTGGCTCCGGATGTGCGGTTTCCGAATCGGCATCTGTGTCTGGACGGGATTCCCGGCTGAGGTTGTGCGTTTTACGAATCGGATTCCTGGCCTGGTTCTACGAGATTGATGCACTGCATCCGGTAGGGTACAGCCACGGCACACCCGGGTACGCGCGTTCAAACAAGTCTTTGGAACGGCTTCCGTTCACTGGGGTGGCTCTTACGACAAGCATCAAGTCGAACCAGGTAGGCTTCTGACTCGATCCCGCCAAGAGCGACGCACTGCATCCGGTGGAGAACGGTCCCACGGCAAGGATCAGACAAACCAGATAGGCCCCGGCCCGATCTCCCCAGAGCGAGGCACTGCATCTGGCACAGCAACCCCGGGGTACGCAAGCAAGCCAGCACGAACGTGATGGGCCACAACCACCAGCACTAAGAAGACATTGTAATAAATAAGAATACATACTCGACTACCCCTGAATACTCATTGGGTGGGTAAACAGTTACAGCAAACAAAAGAGCCAAGTGTCCCAGAATCAAATAATATCTGTGACAAACCCTGGCATCGGCAAGCTACATCCGTGCCACGAAAAGAGGTCGTTACACATTACAAGAGCGCATACGATTTTAAAAGTATGTGTCGTTTAGTGCCCGTCCCATCCACACCGTCGATTACAATTCTTAGATTAGTATATGCAGTTGTAATGGAGCTCCGAAAAGTTTTCGGCCATCGCCCACTTTTTCGATTACTGGTTATTGAGGTTTTGAAAGCAGGCAGTCCACAAAGCGGCCATGCTAATGTAAAAGTAGTCTGGGTTGTAATCGATTCTGTCTGGCCCCCAGCCTGCGAAGTGTTAAGGAGGTGCTCGATTCCGTAATGTGAATTTGCGCAGCTGGGTTAAGGCTAATCCTGACAAATAATCACACGCCGTGCATGCAACTGAGCACAACAAGCACTGGATTGGTCTTTAAAACTTAGTTGTAAGCTCAGCTTTGCGGAATCAATCAAGCATGTTTGCTTATTTCGGCTTGCAGACGTGCAGACGTGCGTGGGCCCAAAAAATCTGCTAATGAAACCATGGTAATTGTACCTTGCTTAGGGTTTAGAAAGCATAAATTTAATAAGACCCCGTGCCCCAAAGAAACCACAAAATATTCGCACTTCAATCAAAATGTAATATTTTTTTAATAGGCCCCAAAACGTGCGGCTAATAGGCCCCAAACGTGTCCTCATCTCTTATGCAAATTGACATAACACCCTTTAATCAGTGACCAATTATGGCAATACCACATCCAAACAGGCAGCTCTTTTAGTATAAAACTACTCTAATTTGTCGGACTAGGGTGCATAAAGCTTTTAAAATGGAGCAAGTGCAGTACGCCTACGAGGACTTCACCCGTATCCCCAGGTTAAGTCATCGTCTTACTGGCTATTATATGGTGGACTCACCGACAACGATCTCCGGCAAGCTGCTGACATTCGTCTATCGCTGGACTTGCATTGTCAGTCACGCCATCTGTGTGGGTTTCATGATATTTCGCATCTTCGAAGGAACGACCATAAACAGTACACACCTAATCATGCAGTACACGTTTCTGACCGTCTATCTCATCAATTCGGACATCAAATTCGCCACATCGAAGCAGCGTGGCGCCATTCAAATTTTGAATACCAAATTGGCTGCCCTGTATCCGAAGAGTACGCTGTCAAGGATCGAGCATCGGGTTACCGAGTTCTACTGGCCACGTCCCCTGATCGTCATAATTATTGTCTACTTTTTAACTTCGGCTTTCGCTGTCTTAAGCCCAATTATGCAAACGATTGGATTATACCTTTTCCAGAAAGAGGATCACTTTCAATACCTTCATTGCTTTCCATATTTAATAGTTGATTCGCACCAGCACTCCGTCTGGCGCTACATGTGCGTCTGTATTCTGGAGTGGATTAACGTTACCCAAATGGTTGTCTCCAACATAGCCACTGACTTGTGGCTGATTTGTTTTATAGTACAACTGTGCATGCAATTTAATTATGTTTCACGCACTTTGCAAGACTTTCAGCCAAATAGTAAGCATGACCAAGCGGATCGCGAGTTTTTGGTCGAGGTTATAAACAAACTTAACCACCTGATTAAGTAAGTAGTACCAAAACACATTTTAATATTGGCAAATATTGTACAGTGCGTTTATCTGCAGCCTTCAGAAGGATATCAACAGGATCTTTGGTGGCTCATTGCTATTCAGTCTGCTGACTGCTGCGGGAGTCATTGGCACAGTGGCGATATACGCAGTGAGGCAAGGAATTAATATGGAGGGCATATCCTATATGTCATTTGCGCTTACAACGACAATGCAGTTGTATTTGGTTTGCCATTATGGTGAAATGTTAAAGACTTTGGTAAGCATATAAGAAAATTATATAATACAAAAATATAATACTCTGTACCTACGAACATAAATTTTTGATGCTGCAGTGGCAGCGGTAAACAGCGCTGCTAATGCGCTCCAGCAGCATACACTCTTTTGACCATATCTCGAGAACCGTTGATCCGATCTTTATAATCTTTATAATTCGGGAAATCGATAAATAATTTTGATTAGAATATATGTCCAGAAGGTTCGAACCTTCTATCTATTAAACTGTGGGAGATACGACGTTTTTCTCAAATTGCGGGGGCGGGAGGGGGCGTGGCCAAAATTGAAAACAAACTTGATCTGCCTGCAGATAGAAGAAGCATATGTCCCTTACATGTCAAACCTCTATCTCTTACCATCTCTGAGATCTGTGCGTTCATACGGACAGACAGACGGACATGACTATATCGACTCGGCTGTTGATGCTGATCAAGAATATATATACTTTATGGGGTCGGAGATGCTTCCTTCTGGCTGTTACATACTTTTGCACAAACTTATTGTACCTTTGGTACAGAGTATAATTATCTAACCTGTATACCTTCCTTTTACGCTACCATTTACCATCCCGTCGTCAAGAAAAAATAAATCAAAGTGAATGTTAGCAGGCTCAAGGTCGAGGTTTGATTATAGTTCAATAATCAACCAGAAAATTCAACAGAGAATACATTTGAACATGAACAGTAGCTGTGGCTGTGTAGACAAAGCCTTCGTCAGTACACTTTCAGTTGCTGTCACACCAACAAGCCATTTGCAAATCCTACCTCGACCTTGAGCCTGCTAACATTCACTTTGACAAAAATCAAAACAGGTCGTTAAACCCATATTCGGAAAAAATAAATCTTTCACTCCTCAGATTAGAGTTTTGGTCTCCTATAACTTAGATCTGCAAATTGGGACCATTTGTGAGTATCCAGAGTAGGGTTGCCGTATATGGTATTTTTATACCCTGTTCCCATTGAAAATGAACGCGTCGATCTCAGAGACTATAAGAGATACAGAGTTTTTTGTCCGATCTTACTGATCTTTTCAGAATAGATAGATATTGGGCTTTACTTGATATATATAAAGTTTGAAAGGTCTATCTTCAAAATTGTGGCTCTGGCAGTTTTTTGCGCTTTAAGGGGGGAGGGGGAGGAATTTTCCAAATCTGGAACAAACTCGATTTGAATCGGGTATACACCTATCTACATGCAAAAATTTGTGGCTCCATCTCTTATAGTATCTGAGATCGACGCGTTCATACGGACAGACGGACGGACGGACAGACGGACATGGCTAAATCGACTCGGCTGTTGATGCTGATCAAGAATATATATACTTTATAGGGTCGCAAATGTTTCCTTCTACCTGTTACATATTTTTGCACAACTTCATGATCCCCCTTTTCCCATTTTCAATGGGAACAGGGTATAAAAAGTATAATTTCGCTATTAATATTTTGTTTTAAAAAATATCGATACTATCATCATATTCAAAAAATAGTTTCTTTAGAATAATCAGATATTTTAAGGTAACTAAAATCTACGATTTCTCTGAGATCAATATATAGCGATCAATTACCTCTCAAATGCTGGAGAAGGTTCATCCTTTGAAAAATCTAAAGTTAAATTGTTGGACCGGGTTCTTTATTTATCAAACCTAAGGTTTTGGTTCGACGCTTGGTTCATAAAATCTTAGATCGTTAAGACATTTTTGGTATCAAACTACACTTTTTTTTGGTGAGAAGAAGGCTTTCAGCTAAGGAAGTTAATAATAAGATTATCCAATAAACGAATGGACCTCATTCATTATAGATATCACTCCTAAGACCTCTAACCCGGCTTACAGAAGTACCTGGACTTTGAAATGTAAAGCTAGCTTCCTATTTCACAACTTGATTTATGCTTAATTTAGTTTTCGCATATGATTTTGAAATGATAATACTCCGATTCAGTACTATAAAATTTTTTATCCGTCCAATAAATTGTGATAATTTGATGAGTTTTAAACAAACAGACTAAGGTGATTTGCAAAGCAGAGGGGTCCCGGCTCAGGTCGAGGTTCAAGAGGTTCTGGGTTCGGTTCGAAGGACCAAAAAACCCGAATAGAACCAATCCTTTAATGTTTGACCTGTTTGTACCCTTATCAAATATAAATTAAGGACCAGTTTTGGTTTTCTACTTATCGCTATCTGTTACACAAACTAACGACCTACAGAGTAAATTGAAAGTTTGTCTGATACACTGAGAAAACAACATAAAACGAAATTTCAATATTTGTATGGGGACGTTTTTCATTTGAAAACGTTTTGACCCAGATTTTGCACCCAAAATATTTTCTTTTTCTTTTTAAATCGAATATTTGCCTTTTACAAATGCTGCGTTTTTAATTATATATGGCATAAAAAGCATTTAAAAATGTTTCTTTTAGAATTTTTTTAAAACGTGCGTTTTTAGTGCTCTGTTTTCTCAATGTACATAGCAATAGCTGATTATTATTTAGAATAAGAAAAATCGTCCCTAAATGAATTTATATAAGTTTACCAAACGATATGTATTTTGTTTTAGTTCTAGCAAAGTAAATTGCTCAAACTTACACGTGAATTTATATTGAGGGAATGTGTTGGTGTTAAAAAAAACTTTGGAGCCCCGTCGCATACTGCACAGTGGTCGGAGTCGCCTTTTTTACCAAAAAAGTCCATAACTAAATACACAGCACTGCAAATTGGCCTTAAATTATACCGGACAAATGTAAATTTCGAAGAAAATAATTACTCGATTGGACCTCACCTTCACCACCTGCCATATAAATCTACCAACCTTCCAAAAGAATTTATTTTTTATTAAGAATTTAAAATATAATTAAAACAAATATAATGGATAACTACTTATTATATCAATTCTAAACAATATTCATCATAATCATCAGATTCATGATATTCTTCTTCCGGAAAGTTGTAGTTCGTGGATTCCGATTTTTCCAAATAATTCTCAAAAATTATCTGTCGACATTGATGGTATTGCCCGTCGATCCATCAAATCCATAGCTCGCACAAAGTTTGTAAAAGTGGATTATCAAATTTTGAAGTGATACCTCGGTAAGACAATTCTCCATCAGAAAGGCTAAGGTTTCATCTTCAGTTAAGGGAATAGGTATATCAGATTTTATCCTTATCCTTTTTGCAGAAACTGATGCTGCGTTATTTAATTCAATAGATGTAAAGATAGAGGGTGTGTGTTGATTTGTATCCCTTGGGTCATTTTCAGGCTGATATTCACGTTGACCATTCAAAAAATGATGTGTTTGTGTTTTTCCGTCACAGTCGCATTGGAATTCCCAAGCAGGTATAGCCGACCACAAAATATCCGACGAAAGCTCTCCTCTTTCCTGGATTAAGGAATGCCTTGCTTAGGGTAATGGAACCATTGACCAATAATACTAGACAGCCAGATTGCTTTGCTGCGTCGTTTCTGACGTTGGCTTCGTCAGCTGATCGAGTGAGAAAGGATATATAAATATATAAAACATTTGGTCTCCCACCAACGCTCTGTTTCCTTACCACCCAGCTTAGTTCCTAAGTGGTCCAAAAAACACAACAGGACAGCATATAAGGCCTTACCGAGATACTTTGGTACCTGTTGCATAAAGTATCTTTTCGTGGACTATCAGTTAACAGAGCTCAATTTTGAGAGGCAGAGCAATCAGGCAGTCTAGTATTATTGGTCTGTGATGGAACGCAAAAACAAAAACCACAAAACATTCACACTTAAGAAAAAAGGGGCCATTTTTTTTTAATAGGCTACAAAGCATGTGGCTCGGCAGGTGTCCACATCTTTTATTCAAATTGACATAACACCCTTTAATCAGTGAACAATTATGGCATACCACATCCAAACAGACAGCTATTTCAGAATAGAACTACTCTATTTGTCATACTAGGATACAGAAAGCTTTTGAAATGGAGCCAGTGCAGTACGCCTACGAGGACTTCACCCGTATACCCAGATTAAGTCATCGTCTTATCGGCTGTTATATGCTGGACTCACCGGCGACGTTCTCTGGTAAGCTGCTGGCGTTTACCTATCGCTGGACTTGCATTGTCATTCACGCCATCTGTGTGGGTATCATGATATTTCGCATCCTCGAAGGAACGACAATCGAAAGTACTTCGGAAGTAGTGCATTACTTCGTTCTGACCTTCTATGTTATCAATTCGGGTATCAAGTTCGCCACATCTGAGCAGCGGGGCGCAATCCAAAGCTTGAATACAAAATTGGCTGACCTGTATCCGAAAAGTACGCAGGCAAGGATCGAGCATCGGGTGAACGAGTACTACTGGCCAAGGCACCTGATCATCATCATAATTGTCTACTTTTTCACTTCGGCTTTGGTTATCGTAGGCCCAATGATGCAGACGATTGGAACGTATTTTTTCCTCAAAGATGATCAATTTCAGTATCTTCACACCTTTTCATATTTAATAGTCGATTCGCACCAGCATTCCATCTGGCGCTACTTGTGTGTCTGCATTCTGGAGTGGATTAACGCCACCCAAATGGTTGTCTCCAACATAACCACTGACTTGTGGCTGATTTGTTTCCTAGTGCAACTGTGCATGCACTTTGATTACGTTTCACGCACTTTGCAAGACTTTCAGCCAAATTGTACGCATGACCAAGCGGATCGCGAATTTTTGGCCGAGATTATAAACAAACAAATCCACTTGATTCAGTAAGTGGGACACAATGGCATTTTAATATTGTTGTATATTGTACGCTGCGTTTATCTGCAGACTCCAGAAGGATATCAACAGGATCTTTGGCGGCTCATTGCTATTTAGTCTGCTGTCTACGGCGGGAGTCATTTGCACGTTGGCAACATACGCAATGAGTCAGGGAATTAATCTGGAGGGCATATCCTATATGTCATTGATGTTTGCAAACACAATGCAGATGTATTTGATTTGCCATTACGGTGAAATGTTAAACTCTTTGGTAAGCACATTGTAAAACAACAAAGAAATGTAGAAATATTCAATCAAATAATCCATAACTATTTTGAAAAACTTTATTCGTAACATTATTGTATAAATATAGCTGTTGAAAAGGATCAATAGAACAACATTTTAATTGAGTACTTAAGATCTAAATCTAAAGAGTAGCAGCAGACAAAAACGAACTTTCATGTGCTCATAACTTGACAAACTTTCGTCCTATCTTTACCAATCAAAATTCGTCTAGAAAGTACAAACCATCTATCTACACAACTGGGAATGGTAAAAATTTAAAAATAATCTTGTTCTTTTAGTTTTCTTTGAAATTTTAAAAGTTATAAGGCGGTTTTTATCAAATTCACAAAAAATGTACGAAAAATGTAACAAATGGTATCTAAATGAGCAAAAGCATAGCCAAAACTTATGGTTTATGCTCATAAAAGTAAAATTTTGACATTTTTCTTTAAAGGTGTTAATTTGAAAACTAAGAAAAGCGTTGTTATTGACCGTTATAGGTAAATTCAGAACGTACGATACTCGATTTTAGGGGAAAATTCGATTGCGCGACCTCTAAACGTCTTCCGAAAAATCTGAAAAAATCTCAAAAATACTTACTCATAAGCCTTCCGAAAAGCCGGTGCAAAAAAATTGTTTTCCTAATGTGTCACCCTAAGAACATGTTCTCAGCGTTTATAATAAAGTAACGCGGACCGGCTTGAACAAAATTTGTGAATTCGATTTGAATGGCACATTGCAAAATTGAAGCTATTGCAAAAAGTATCTAAATTCACTAAACAATGGTACAAAATTAACTTAAAGCCATTGTTTTGACGCCTTTATCTAAAAAATCGCACTTACTTTTAAATTCACTGGCTCCAAGCAATGTGAATTCAAATCGAGTAAATCTGTCGAATTGGGAACCGGAACAGGTAACCAAATCGAATTTGAGCAAATTTGGTGAAAGTGAAAACCGGAACAGGCCTGTTATTCTTCCCAAAAGTCGGAGAGCGGGCAAAATCGGGCAAAAATGTTAATAACAAGTTGAAAAGCACAAAAGTTAATTTTCATTCCTGTCAATATCTTGAACGGAGATATTTTAGTACTTCTCGGAGGAGAGAAACATCGCCCTCATATTCATCATTCATTTTTACTATCATTTATTCTCAAATTTAAATATTGTTTGCCTAGTTCTAAGCATCTATCCCACACTGTAAACCCACAATTGCTGCAAACCATTAACCGCTCTTGAAGAGCTTTTGTTATACACGCACTCTTTATCTACTTCATTTCAATCATTAAAGCTAGTGCAGATTAGAGAACGAAATCAAGCAGACGTCTTATTATTTTAAAAATATGGCTTGACACAGCCCCAAAGGGCCAAAGCCGAGCCTCTCTCAATCTCTTGGCTTGTGCGCTTCTAATTTTCGCACAAGAGAAAGGGACCTACAGTTTAACGCCGAATCCGAACGGCAGTTTGAGAAGCTTTCCATGGCTAATTACTACAAAGCTGGCGCCAACAGCAGAGATGGTTGACCGGATGTAAAGTTTATTCAAAGAAAAACCTTTTTCATTAGATGTTCCGAGGCGGGATCGAACGCACGACCTCTTGCATAGCGGTCGCGCACACTAGCCGCTGAGCCACCCGGCCAACTCTGCACAGGGGAGAGTCTAGTATATTTTGCTTAATATACTCTGCACAAGGGCAGATCAGAGTGCGCAAAGCTTATTTAACAACGTTTTAACAATTTTGTTTATTCGTTCGTCCTGGCCGTTACCACGTGGCACTCCAGTGGGAATAAGCAAATGCTGAATTCCGTGCTCCTTACAGTACTCCTTAAAAACATTAGCAGTAAATGCAGTACCCCTATCTGATATTACGCTCCTCGGATTTCCAAACACTTCCGACTGTTTCAGCAATTTGTCCTCCATCTCGTCTGCACCAGTACTCTTTGTTGGAAAAAGACACACGAATTTAGAATATGGGTCGACAACTACAATTATGTGGTTATACTGTTTCTTGGTCAACTCCATCGGTCCGATATGGTCAATATGATAGGTAAGCAAAGGTTCGTCGGACTTATCGATTGCATTCAAATAACCCTCCTTCTTACCATTTTTGGAATCGCTCACGATAAACTCTACACAAGACTTAACGATCTCATCCTCTTAACGAGTTAATTCTGGAATATAATATTCTCGTCGAATCAAATCAACTATCTTCTTGACACCAGAATGTCCTTGACAATGGGCCAAAGTGATGATTTCACACTTCATTTTAGACGGTATTAGAATCAAATCATTAACCGGATCTTTGTGCAAACCGTCATACTTCAAATAATAATCGTCGTAAGAACCTGTTTCTTGCACTTTACAAATTGCTTTTATCCACTCGTCTTGACTAGGAGCCCGCTCTATACGATGTCTTAATGAATCCTGTAACAACAAACAATTAACTCTACTCAAAGCATCGACCTGAGCGATGTTCGATTTCAAACTGAAAGTCTTGCAAAAATATAGCCCAACGCGACATTTTAACAGAAATTTCCTTATTTTTCATTGTCATTCTAAAAGCGTTCCTGTCAGTCACAATTTTGATCTTAGTCCCAAGCAAGTAAACTCTCCACATCTTTAGAGCCTGAATTAAAGCAAGTACTTATAGCTCATAAGAAGGATACTTTTCCTTAGCTGGTGTTGTCTTTCGACTCATGTACTATACAGGTTGGTAATGTTGATCTTCTGAATCTTTCTGTAGGATTATAGCTCCGAACCCATACATACTTGCATCGCAATGAACCTCTGTAGCACTACTTTGATCAAATAACTTCAAAATCGGAGAACTTAAAAGACAAGCTTTTAATTGGTGGAACGATGCTAGCTCTTCTTCGCCCATTTTAAATGAAACGCTCTTATTCATTAAATTCTTAAGTGGCCTTGCAATCGTAGCAAAATCCTTCACAAACCTACGAAAATAGGAAGCTAAGCCCAAATAGCGCTTATAAGCCGCTGTGGCCTAGGATGGCTCCCTTTTTCGCAGATTAATTTTTAATTATACTCTGCTTGAGTTCTTAAAACAGAAAGACAGAGCATCGGAACTTGCATTTGAGAGGAACTTCAATATGGCTGAATTGAGAGCCACCTGACAGTTGCTCTCTTGCGATATCGTTATCTTTATCAGAGTATTGAGTATCTAATTATATCATGCTTCTCAAGAATGGTTTGGTGTCTTGAATAGGTTGGTGCCGCCAAAACTTGCGTTTAAGCCTTAACGGACTAAATTGAATTGACTAATCTCTAATGCCAATTGAAAAAATGATTTCAAATAAATCTTGAGGGTCTTATATGAACATTACAGACATGTGTACGAACATACAGATGAGCAGCAGTTGAACCGGTTCGAAACTTGTTCTGAACCAGTAAATTGCCCAACTCCATATTACCCACATAAAGACCAAATTTTAAGTTCATAGCTTGAATAACTTCTGCGATCTTACAACTTAATCTTAACAACACCTCGTGACGCAAAAGAAAAACCACAAAACATTCGCATTTAAAAATAAAGAGCCATTTTTTTTTAATAGGCAACGATACATGAGGCACTGCAGGTGTCCACATCTCTTATGCAAATTGACATAACACCCTTTAATCAGTAACCAATTATGGCATACCACTTCAAACAGGCAGTATAATACTACTCTAGTTTGTCGTACAAGGATACAGAAAGCTTTAGAAATGGAGCCAGTACAGTACACCTACGAGGATTTCACCCTTATACCCAGATTAAGTCATCGTCTTATCGGCTGTTATATGCTGGACTCACCGGCGACGTTCTCTGGTAAGCTGCTGGCGTTTACCTATCGCTGGACTTGCATTGTCATTCACGCCATCTGTGTGGGTATCATGATATTTCGCATCCTCGAAGGAACGACAATAGGAAGTATTTCGCAAGTAATGCATTACTTCTGTCTGATCTTCTATGTTATCAATTCGGGTATCAAATTCGCCACATCTGAGCAGCGGGTCTTAATTCAAAGCTTGAATACCAAATTGGCTGACCTGTATCCGAAAAGTACGCTGGCAAGAATCGAGCATCGGGTGAACGAGTACTACTGGCCAAGGCACCTGATCATCATCATAATTGTCTACTTTTTCACTTCGGCTTTGGTTATCGTAGGCCCAATGATGCAGACGATTGGAACGTACTTTTTCTTTAAAGATGATCAATTTCAGTATCTTCACACCTTTTCATATTTAATAGTCGATTCGCACCAGCATTCCATCTGGCGCTACTTGTGTGTCTGCATTCTGGAGTGGATTAACGCCACCCAAATGGTTGTCTCCAACATAGCCACTGACTTGTGGCTGATTTGTTTTCTAGTGCAACTGTGCATGCACTTTGATTACGTTTCACGCACTTTGCAAGACTTTCAGCCAAATTGTAAGCATGACCAAGCGGATCGCGAATTTTTGGCCGAGGTTATAAACAAACAAATCCACTTGATTCAGTAAGTGGGACACAATGGCATTTTAATATTGTTGTATATTGTACGCTGCGTTTATCTGCAGACTCCAGAAGGATATCAACAGGATCTTTGGCGGCTCATTGCTATTTAGTCTGCTGTCTACGGCGGGAGTCATTTGCACGTTGGCAACATACGCAATGAGTCAGGGAATAAATCTGGAGGGCATATCCTATATGTCATTGATGTTTGCAAACACAATGCAGATGTATTTGATTTGCCATTACGGTGAAATGTTAAACTCTTTGGTAAGCACATTGTAAAACAACAAAGAAATGTAGAAATATTCAATCAAATAATCCATAACTATTTTGAAAAACTTTATTCGTAACATTATTGTATAAATATAGCTGTTGAAAAGGATCAATAGAACAACATTTTAATTGAGTACTTAAGATCTAAATCTAAAGAGTAGCAGCAGACAAAAACGAACTTTCATGTGCAAACTTTCGTCCTATCTTTACCAATCAAAATTCGTCTAGAAAGTACAAACCATTTATCTACACAACTGGGAGTGGTAAAAATTTAAAAATAATCTTGTTCTTTTAGTTTTCTTTGAAATTTTAAAAGTTATAAGGCGGTTTTTATCAAATTCACAAAAAATGTACGACAAAATGTAACAAATGTTATCTAAATGAGCAAAACCATAGCCTAAACTTATGGTTTATGCTCATAAAAGTAAAATTTTGACATTTTTCTTTAAAGGTGTTAATTTGAAAACTAAGAAAAGCGTTGTTATTGACCAAGTTATAGGTAAAATTCAGAATCAGTACGGAATACTCGATTTTAAGGGAAAATTCGTCTTGCGCGACCTCTAAACGTCTTCCGAAAAATCTGAAAAAAATCTCAAAAATACTTTACTCTATAAGCCTTCCGAAAATGCCGGTGCAAAAAAAAATTGTTTTCCTAATGTGTCACCCTAAGGAACATGTTCTCAGCGTTTTATAATAAAGTCAAACGCGGACCGGCTTGAACAAAATTTGTGAATTCGATTTGAATGGCACATTGCAAAATTGAAGCTATTGCAAAAAGTATCTAAATTCACCAAACAATGGTACAAAATCAACTTAAAGCCATTATTTTGACGCCTTTATCTAAAAAATCGCACTTACTTTTAAATTCACTGGCTCCAAGCAATGTGAATTCAAATCGAGTAAATCTATCGAATTGGGAACCGGAACAGGTAACCAAATCGAATTTGAGCAAATTTGGTGAAAGTGAAAACCGGAACAGGCCTGTTATTCTTCCCAAAAATCAGAGAACGGGCAAAATCGGGCAAAAATGTTAATAACAAGTTGAAAAGCACACTTCCGAGAACACTTTAAAATAGTTACATTTTGGCCTAGAGTGGGCTAAAGTTACTTTTAAGTCCACTGGGAAAATTTTTTTCAAAGGTTTTCTCAGATTAAGGACTTATCACATAAAGAAGTAATGTTAATTATTTAAAAAAATATAATACAATTGCTTAATATTATTTACATAGAACATACGTATTACTGTAATTTGCATATTTCACACAATTTATTTTCTCACCAGCAGCCATTGACTCTTATAGCAAAGATGAGATAAATTTTCCCGCTAATCAAACAGCCAAGCAAAGATCGGACTTTGCAGGCCTGTTAAAATTCCATGATAGCACTCCGATAGCATTCATTTTTGGAATTGTTATATTTGAAGTATCCTCTTTTAGAATATTTAGCTAATTGTCATCAAATATTCGAGTGATGGCAATCCTACATTCAGCTGTCCTGATTCATTATTCGACTTGAATGATGGAGACCACACCTTCATATAATCCGAAACTGCATTCGTTTTTTTAGGACCCTCATCGTCACTCAGTTTCTCTACAATATACCTGCCATGTCAGAGTTTACGCTTCACAAAGTGGGGGCCTAAAAACTTTCCTTTTAGCTTTAATCCTGATCCAAACTGTGTACGCTTAATTGCAACCATATCATTAACTTCGTACTCTTTTTCTGGCTTCCGAGACTTGTTTTCTTTGGCTGTCTTACGTAAATTCTGTTATTTTCCTGCAGCTCTGATAGATACTCTGTTCTAAAAGTTTTTCCAATTCGCTCTCATATTTGGTCCTCATTTTCATTCCTATCAATATCTTGAACGGAGATATTTTAGTACTTCTCGGAGGAGAGAAACATCGCCCTCATATTCATCATTCATTTTTACTATCATTTATTCTCAAATTGAAATATTGTTTGCCTAGTTCTAAGCATCTATCCCACACTGTAAACCCACAATTGCTGCAAACCATTAACCGCTCTTGAAGAGCTTTTGTTATACACGCACTCTTTATCTAGTTCATTTCAATCATTAAAGCTAGTGCAGATTAGAGAACGAAATCAAGCAGACGTCTTATTGTTTTAAAAAATGGCTTGACACAGCCCCAAAGGGCCAAAGCCGAGCGACTCTCAATCTCTTGGCTTGTGCGCTTCTAATTTTCGCACAAGAGAAAGGGACCTACAGTTTAACGCCGAATCCGAACGGCAGTTTGGGATGGTTGACCGGATGTAAAGTTTATTCAAAGAAAAACCTTTTTCATTAGATGTTCCGAGGCGGGATCGAACGCACGACCTAGTATATGTTGCTTAATAGTATATTTTGCTTAATATACTCTGGACAAGGGCAGATCAGAGTGCGCAAAGCTTATTTAACAACGTTTTAACAATTTTGTTTATTCGTTCGTCCTGGCCGTTACCACGTGGCACTCCAGTGGGAATAAGCAAATGCTGAATTCCGTGCTCCTTACAGTACTCCTTAAAAAAATTAGCAGTAAATGTAGTACCCCTATCTGATATTACGCTCCTCCGATTTCCAAACACTTCCGACTGTTTCAGCAATTTGTCCTCCATCTCGTCTGCACCAGTACTCTTTGTTGGAAAAAGACACACGAATTTAGAATATGGGTCGACAACTACAATTATGTGGTTATACTGTTTCTTGGTCAACTCCATCGGTCCGATATGGTCAATATGATAGGTAAGCAAAGGTTCGTCGGACTTATCGATTGCATTCAAATAACCCTCCTTCTTACCATTTTTGGAATCGCTCACGATAAACTCTACACAAGACTTAACGATCTCATCCTCTTAACGAGTTAATTCTGGAATATAATATTCTCGTCGAATCAAATCAACTGTCTCCTTGACACTAGAATGTCCTTGACAATGGGCCAAAGTGATGATTTCACACTTCATTTTAGACGCTATTAGAATCAACTTATTAACCGGATCTTTGTGCAAACCGTCATACTTCAAATAATAATCGTCGTAAGAACCTGTTTCTTGCACTTTACAAATTGCTTTTATCCACTCGTCTTGACTAGGAGCCCGCTCTATACGATGTCTTAATGAATCCTGTAACAACAAACAATTAACTCTACTCAAAGCATCGACCTGAGCGATGTTCGATTTCAAACTGAAAGTCTTGCAAAAATATAGCCCAACGCGACATTTTAACAGAAATTTCCTTATTTTTCATTGTCATTCTAAAAGCGTTCCTGTCAGTCACAATTTTGATCTTAGTCCCAAGCAAGTAAACTCTCCACATCTTTAGAGCCTGAATTAAAGCAAGTACTTCTAGCTCATAAGAAGGATACTTTTCCTTAGCTGGTGTTGTCTTTCGACTCATGTATTATACAGGTTGGTAATGTTGATCTTCTGAATCTTTCTGTAGGATTATAGCTCCGAACCCATACATACTTGCATCGCAATGAACCTCTGTAGCACTACTTTGATCAAATAACTTCAAAATCGGAGAACTTAAAAGACAAGCTTTTAATTGGTGGAACGATGCTAACTCTTCTTCGCCCATTTTAAATGGAACGCTCTTTTTCATTAAATTCTTAAGTGGCCTTGCAATCGTAGCAAAATCCTTCACAAACCTACGAAAATAGGAAGCTAAGCCCAAATAGCGCTTATAAGCCGCTGTGGCCTAGGATGGCTTCCTTTTAAATTATACTCTGCTTGAGTTCTTAAAACAGAAAGACAGAGCATCGGAACTTGCATTTGAGAGGAACTTCAATATGGCTGAATTGAGAGCCACCTGACAGTTGCTCTCTTGCGATATCGTTATCTTTATCAGAGTATCGAGTATCTAACTATATCATGCTTCTCAAGAATGGTTTGGTGTCTTGAATAGGTTGGTGCCGCCAAAACTTGCGTTTAAGCCTTAACGGACTAAATTGAATTGACTAATCTCTAATGCCAATTGAAAAAATGATTTCAAATAAATCTTGAGGGTCTTACTATACGAACGTTACAGACATGTGCACGAACATACAGATGAGCAGCAGTTGAACCGGTTCGAAACTTGTTCTGAACCAGTAAATTGCCCAACTTCATATTACCAACATACAGACCAAATTTCAAGTTCATTGCTTCAATAACTTCTGAGATATGGCTCTGAGCCAATTTTGAAACTTTTTCAACCGCTTTTGAACCTGTTCACAGACAGTACATAGTATTTTTCGTGAAAATACAGTATTCAGAGAAAGTTTCGTGTTAGGAAACCTTTAAGAAACAAACATATATTCACTTTTATAAATATACTTATGTATGAATAGATGTAAAGAAAGAGGGTCATATTCAGGCTGATATTCACGCAGACCATTCAAAAAATTATATTTTTGTGTTTTTCCGTTACAGTCGCATTGGAATTCCCAAGCAGTTTTAGTCGTCCGCAAAGTATCCGACGAAAGCTCTGCTAATCTTAACAACACCTCGTGACGCAAATGAAAAACCACAAAACATTCGCATTTAAAAATAAAGAGCCATTTTTTTTAATAGGCGACGAAACATGTGGCACTGCAGGTGTCCACATCTCTTATGCAAATTGACATAACACCCTTTAATCAGTAACCAATTATGGCATACCACTTCAAACAGGCAGTATAAAACCACTCTAATTTGTCGTACAAGGATACAGAAAGCTTTTGAAATGGAGCCAGTGCAGTACGCTTACGAAGACTTCACCCGTATTCCCAGATTAAGTCATCGGGGTATCGGCTGTTATATACTGGACTCACCGGCAACGTTATCTGGTAAGCTGCTGGCGCTCACCTATCGCTGGACTTGCATTGTTATTCACGCCATCTGTTTGAGTTTCATGATATTTCGCATCATCGAAGGAACGACAATAGAAAGTTTTTCGCAAGTTATGCATTACTTCTGTCTGATCTTCTATTTTATCAATTCGGGTATCAAGTTCGCCACATCTGAGCAGCGGGGCGCAATTCAAAGCTTGAATACCAAATTGGCTGACCTGTATCCGAAAAGTACGCTGGCAAGAATCGAGCATCGTGTGAACGAGTACTACTGGCCACGGCCCCTGATCATCGTCATTATTGTCTACTTTTTCACTTCGGCTTTGACTGTCGTTGGCCCAATTATGCAGACGATTGGAACGTATTTTTTCCTCAAAGAGGATCAATTTCAGTATCTTCACACCTTTTCATATTTCATAGTCGACTCACACCAGCATTCCATCTGGCGCTACGTGTGTGTCTGCATTCTGGAGTGGATTAACGCCACCCAACTGGTTGTCTCCAACATAGCTACTGACTTGTGGCTGATTTGTTTTCTAGTGCAACTGTGCATGCACTTTGATTACGTTTCACGCACTTTGCAAGACTTTCAGCCAAATTGTAAGCATGACCAAGCGGATCGCGAATTTTTGGCCGAGGTTATAAACAAACAAATCCACTTGATTCAGTAAGTGGGGCACAATGACATTTTAATATTGTTATATATTGTACGCTGCATTTATCTGCAGACTCCAGAAGGATATCAACAGGATCTTTGGCGGCTCATTGCTATTTAGTCTGCTGTCTACGGCGGGAGTCATTTGCACGTTGGCAACATACGCGATGAGGCAGGGAATTAATCTGGAGGGCATATCCTATATGTCATTGATGTTTTCAAACACAATGCAGTTGTATTTGATTTGCCATTACGGTGAAATGTTAAACTCTTTGGTAAGCATATTGTAAAACAACAAAGAAATGTAGAAATATGCAATCACATAATCCATGACTATTTTAAAAAACGTTATTCGTAACATTATTGTTTAAATATAGCTGTTCTGTTGTAAAGGCTCAAACGAACAACTTCTGAATTCAGTACATAATAAAGTCGGTCAAGCCCGACTATAATATACTCTGTACTTGCGAAATATGTGCTCAGTATGAATTTTGCTGCTGCGAACAGCGAACTTTCATTTGCTCATAACTAACGTTCGTGCTATCTTTACCAATCCAAATTCATATAGAAGGTACAAACCTTCTATCCACACAACTGGGCATAGTAAAAATTAAAAAAAAAGGTTTCTCTAGAACAAGAACCTGTACTCAAAAACATGAAAATAGCCTTCGATGGACCTCGAACTATAAAGAACTATCATGCAAAAAATTCGCCGCGAACTTACATGGTTTCTTTATAAATGTATTTTAAAATGTTCTGTTTTTGCACCAAATCTATGCATGCGCTTTTCATCAAACGTCAAATAAAACAATAAAAAACAAGAAAGCCCGACTATAACATACTCTGTATCTGTGAAGTGCTGCCCATCACCGTTGCGACCGGTGCTGCCCATAATTGTTTGTTTTCTTTATAACTCGACAACCGTTCATCCGATCTTTACCATTCGATAAATAATCTTGATTACTAAATATGTCTAGAAGGAACGAACCTTCTATCTACAAAACTGTGGGAGATATGACATTTTTTCCAATTTGCGGGGGCGGGAGGAGGCGTGACAAAAATTGAAAATAAACTTGATCTACCTGCAAGTATAAGAAGCATATGTCCCATACATGTCAAACCTCTATCTCTTACCATCTCTGAGATCTGTGCGTTCATACGGACAGACAGACGGATTTTTGCAAAGTAATATCTAAGAAAATAAGAAGTGATGTGTGAAGTCACATGTCGGCCGATGTGGCCACAGCGCACTTCATTTTGACCGATCGATCTTTCGTTCGCTTACATGGTACAAGCTTAAAAAAAATGATTTTTAATAAAATTTTCAATGAATACTTTAAAATCTCTACAATGTTAGAAATGTTACAATAAAAATATTTTCAAGATGAAAAGAATCATTTACACTTCATTCCACTGACTCTTAGGCAAAACTTTTGAAACCGAGTAACTTGGTCGTTGTTCGGAAACGGGAACAGCTACCAATTCCGATTCCGCATGATCTGATCGAAATCGGAAACGGGAACAGGCTTGATTGTTTGTGATTTAATAAATATAGTAGTTGGGATATTTAATAATAATAGTTTTGTTTATTATGTATTGCGGCTGCATCAACGGCGTCTGAAAGACCCCATCTGATAGACGCTGCGCCTTAAAGCCGAAGATTTTGGAGCGTTTAATATTCCTGAAAAAAATTTGAATAATAATAATAAGAAATAATTGATCCAGAGCCTTAGAAGGGACATTAGTGCTATAATTTGTTAATTATTTTTAAATTAAATATATTTTACAATAAAGAAATGTACGTTAAAATTGTATTTCTATTTAATCTCAAGCAAGAAAGTGCTTTGGGAAGGTACAATGCCAGGCTCTTAAAATTTTAAAAACATCGATGTTGCATCGATTTTCGTGGCTATTTGGTTGGCTAGAAAATGAATTTTTTCTTGCCAAAAATTATATGTAAAATTTTTGATTCCAGATATTCGTGGAAAATTAAACGAAAATTGGCAAATTTGCACAAATTATTTTCGACTTATCTCATTAACATCTATCAAAAGCCTGTGTCAGATCAATGGGCACAGCTTACTTCCACAATTGCCAATCAATATCGCTTCTTTAAAACAAACTTTTTCAACTCGAAATTGGGGTTTATAGGTTCGTCTCTTTGCACATGAAGAACCCCCTTAATTCCTACAATTAATTGATAATAATTTTTGCCTCATGCAGTCAACGATGTCCATGATGGCAACATTATCACAATATCAAGTCCTTTCTTGCTAAATCCGAAAGGAACAAAAAATGTAAAAACTTATTGGAAAAGCGAGAACTTAATATAGACATAGCTGTACTAAATTCATTGTTAATTAAAACTAAACGAAATCACATTGTCTGTTATCTTAATCTACAGAGTGCAGATATAGCTTATGCCGCCTATAGCCATAACTGGTACAACGCCTCCTTGTCCTACAAGAAGTATTTGGTGATTATTATCTTGCGTGCCCAGCGTCCTGTCGAGTTGAGTGCCATGGGATATATGCCAATATCGTTGGACACCTTTAAGCAGGCAAGTGCCCACCTGGTATGAAGATGCAGTTTTCAATAAAAACCTCCTTTGTTTTCCACCCCACACAGCTAATGAATATGACCTATCGAGTCTTTGCCTTGCTGCGCCATACCTTTCAGTAAAACTGAGGACCACATGGAATTTGCTGGAGTGCACTTGCACAGCTTTAATTGCTATACACATACATATATCTAGTTTCTAGTAGGGAAACAATACAACTACTCTTCACTTGGGATCTGTGGGCAGCTTGAAGCCCACCATATCAGCTGTTTCCTGCACAGTACGCTCGCTGCGTCCATGGAACTCCTTATATAGTTCGTTGTAGTTTCTTAGGCTGCTTAAGTAGGTAAGATAGGTTTGTCCCAGGAAGATGGCCTCGTTGCGTGCCTTGCACAGCTGCTGGTCGGTGGTCTCATACTTCTTGTACTGGGCCAAAATGTAACGTGCGGATAAGTTGTCCTTGATGCAGCCGTTGGGTGACGCCTGACGCAGCTCGTGCAGCAGAGAGCGCAATACCTTGGTGCCCGACATTCTAGTTGGGGAAAAATTAGGGATTAATTTGATACCTAAAAATGAGTCGCCTACTTACGTGAGCATAGACAATACGCACAGCTGAATTAGCGATGAGCATAAAAGTAAACCGCATTGTACTCATCCCTAGCTCTTAACAGCTGCTTTAACACAACGCACAGTGGTCGATTTCGCTTATTAAGCGTAACGAAATTATCTGTTCAAAAAACAATGAAAATTTAACAAAGTTGATAATTTTTATGTAAAATAATTTTTTTTTTAATTTTAATAATATATTTTTTTTTATAATTAAAAAAATAGTTTTCTATAATTATACTCTGTACCAGAGGTACACAGTATGTAACAGCCAGAAGGAAGCCTTTCCGACCCTTTATAGGTGGTTTATAGCATATATATTCTTGATCAGCATCAACAGCCGAGTCGATATAGCCATGTCCGTCTGTCCGTATGAACGCACATATCTCAGGGATGGTAAGAGATAGAGACAGTACCGGTACCAACGTTTCGGTTTCGAGCCGGTTCTATTGGTTCCAATAATAACGGTATTCGGCTCTCAAAAAAAATTTGTATCGGTTCCGGTACGTGATTTGAAACGGTTTATTTCGGTTAACGGCTCCGGTATTAGTCCCTGCTTTTACCGTCTACAAAATTTTTCAAACGCGGGACTGACAGGGGAAAAACAGATAGATTCATCAAGAAATTCAAAACTCATTTAAAAAGAAACCATGGAAGACCGCCGCGAATTTTTCGCATGATATTTCTTCATAGTTCGCGATCCTTCAAAGGCTTTTTATAAACTTTTTGAGCGCAGTACCCTGTTAGACAATTACAAATAGAAATAAAAAAAACAAATATTTTTTTATAAAAAAATGTATATTTAAAATTAAAAAAAATTATTTTACGATGTTCCTTTTTAAAGGGTTAATATAACATAAAAATTATCAACTTTGTTAAATTTTCCTTGGTTTTTTGAACAGTTATTTTTATTACGCTAGATAAGTGAAATCGCCCACTGTGCAACGTTGCCACCTAGTTGCACATGTTTACTAACACCTCTAAATGTCAACAAAAAATTTACTAAATAAAAATCAACAAAAATTCCTTAGGGAACAGCAATTTATTTTAATTTTCTTATTTAGCAGTGTACGGAAATCCATCTTAAATTCGCGCTGCGTTGCTTACTTCCTTGGCTTGCCAGAAGCGGCGGGCTTCTGTCCGGGCTTCTTGCCGGCAGCGGTAGATCCCTTGCCTGCAGCCGATTTGCCGGCTGTTTTGCCAGCTGCCTTTCCGGCTCCAGCCTTTGTGGGCTTGGCCACGACCTTCTTTTTCGGATCCACCTTGGGCGCCTTCACCGGCTTGACCAGTGCCTCACGCTGGCTCTTCAGAGCCTTGACTATCTTCTGTTCCTCGATGAGGAAGGCGCGGACAATGCGCTCCCGCAGGCAGCCGTGGCACAAGACACCGCCATAGGTGCGCGAAACAGTCTTGTGGCGCTTGGACAGACGTGGACGCTCGCTGGGGCGGGAGGGGGTGATGCCCTTAAGCTTCTCCTTGCACTGTCCGCAACGGGGCACAGTTTTGTTCTTCTTCACGTACTGGTACACCAGGCGACCGCCAGGAGTGCGAACTCTGTAACAGATTAACATAGTGGAATTCAAACAAATCGTAAGCGAAGCTTAAGTAACGGTGAATTACATGCGCCTCTTGTTGGATCTGGTGTTGTAGGACAGGCGTCGTCTCAGCGTCAAACGTTGCACCATTTTGCTCAGCCTGCGTAAAAGGAAATAAATTTAACATGAATGCTTAGTTTTAATGTGTAGGTAAATTTAAGGTTACGTTAAACTGCATTTATCAATCAAATAATTAAAATTAATTACAAATTTAAGAAATGAACACGTGCGTACTTTTTGTGAGAGAGAACGAGAAAGAAAGGTGGCAACGCTGTACATTAGCCAAGTGAAGTTGGCTGCGCCAGATGAAATGTTAAAAATGTTGCTGTTACACGCAAAAACATGTTAAGCGTGCAATAGCTCGTGTTGGAGATGAGTAATAAAAGTAACAGACTGAGCTATGTTGCGACTCGAAAATCGATCACAGTCACACAAAAAAGGGCCAAGCTAAATAAGCATACAAAAACTGACCTCGCTCATATCAGAAAAGCCCTTTTCAACGTCACAGGAAGCATTTTAAGCAAATTTATATATTTATAATATTTGCGTTTGTGACGGGTTCAAGTCCACACATATACTCAGCATTAAGACTTAAAATATTATTTATTTTTCAAATAATATGAAAATCTGATTTTTTTTTACCCATTCCAAAATTTTACAATATTTTCTACTTCTTTGAATAAGTTCATTGGCATTACTGGTGGTAGATCCTCAGCTTTCAAGGAAGTTATGATTTCGACAATTTCTCTCGAAATTCGGTTTTATAAATATTAAATCACGATAGAGTTGGGGATTTTTTATCAGCTCTTTTGCCTGCTTTATGGACTCAGATCCTCTGGGCTTAGTGTTTTAAGAACTTAAAATGCCAATTAAGAATTTATTTAACCAAACTAAAGTAAATGCATATCGTCGTTGTCCAAAAATAATAGGCTATTGGATTCTTAATATGGAATATCAAACTGTATATTTACTGACAATAGCCACTGACCATATTGGTTTTCTGAGGATATTTCAAAATATTGATCTGAAGAAGTAAATCGGACCAAGGATTTGACTTCAGCGAACCAAACCATGTAGTAAACATAGTCAGACCCCAGATCAGAATCAGTGATAATAAAAGAGCAAGCTGGTTTTTGGGTGCACTTTGCGTAAAGACTACAAAAGCTTTGCTCTGGGACCATATATGGAAACGCGTTGGACAAAGGACGGTGGTATATGCTTCTCTTTGTTGATTGTTTTTAACCCAAGAAAAATATTCGTCTGTGCTGCTTGCACTCTAATATTTAACGTGTGGAATTCCAGTTGTCGATAAAATTCGCTTGCATATATTTTGCATAGTACTTTTTATGATTGTTTTTACGACTTCTTTTCTAAGTAGACCTGCAGTGCTTAGCTGGCTCGAGGTCAAGTTATGCTTACACAAAACACAAAAAAGGAGGCTGGTAGATCGTAGAGTTGTTTCATGAGGGACCAACCCCACTCATCAGCGATAAATGCCTGCCTGTGAGTTGAAAACGCTAAAACTGTTTGGGAATTCCAAAGCAGCTAGCGTGCAAAAACACGGAAGACAGCCTGAACAGACAGTGTGTGCCTTCTATGGTCTTAGTCGCATTGGCGTGAAAGCCTATTCTTTCTGCTTCTAAGACATGATTTTTGCTTTGAAAAAATTATGGAGGTCACATTGACTGAGCAAAACTTTCTGGGTTTATGAGTCTTGTGCTAAAAAACACATCAATGCAGACCAAGAAAATCAAGCGAGCAGCATCAGCAATCCCGAAGGTGCCCAAATTGGCCTTTAAAGAAAATTATTCCTTAGTTTATGGTAAATTTTTCAAATTGGTCGAATTTTAATGAAAACTTCTTTAGCATATAGCCCAAAGACTCTTATGTTTTCAGCAATTTTGTTGCATCTGTAATGGACCGGATGGACAAAATTACAGCATGTTAATCCCGAAAAATTAATTTAAATTTATGACAGGTGATTCGGGCTTGTCACCCACCACCTTCAATAACTCTACCATCTCCAGTAAAATAATGCGAAAGACTTCGGACTTCTTTAAAACAAAAGCTCATGGGGCCAAACCATAACCAGTTTTGTAATCAGTGGACAAAACTGAACCAGAATCTTTCATCGAAGAGGCTGCTACGTTCAAAAGAAGTCATTTTGTTCCCCTGTGTAATGATTACGGTCCCTGGAATATTCGCAAGTGTTCTACAAATCGATTGCTACCCAATAACAACCCAATTTCCATGCGATTTGTGTGGTTTCTAGGTGGTAACTTATAACTGAAAGAAAAATTTGTTTCTAATATTTTTAAATAATATTGCTTAAAGCATGGGCTGAATCAAGGTATACTTTTTTCGGTTTGCAGCCCTGATTTATATATATTTGTATTTTAAGCGATTTTATATTCCTCGTCGACTATCACTACGTGACTTGTGACAAGCAACAGGTACCTAAATATTGCTCATCTCTAGATCAGGCACTGAGTTGTGTTGTTGTTATGTTGCGGTATACAGCCGCAAATAAAAGCAAAGAGATAACAATTAATTGTTCGTTTTGAACAACCATGAGCCGATCAAATAGTAAGTTAGCCAGGTGTTTCTTTAGGATGCCTAATCAGTTTCCGTTTTTCTGCCCCGTCCAGTCATGCGTCTAGTTCTGTTGCAGCTGAAGGGTACCAAGGATAAGACTTTGAACGTGCAAAATGCTGTGAGCAAGATTGAGGCCGCTGTGCAGGAGCATAAGCCACGTTTAATAACTCTGCCCGAGTGCTTCAATTGTCCCTATGGCACGAAATACTTCCGCGAGTACTCCGAATCCATCCCAGATGGCTACACCTCTCAGCAGCTGTCGAATCTGGCCAAAAAGCATCAGATCTTTATTGTAGGCGGCACCATACCCGAGCTGGGCGAGAACGATTCAATCTACAATACATCCACGGTGTGGTCGCCCACCGGCGAACTAATAGCCAAACATCGCAAAATGCATTTGTTCGACATTGATGTGAAGGGCGGTATTCGTTTCAAAGAGTCGGAAACTCTCTCCGCCGGCAATGACTTTACCATTATCGAAGTGGATGGCCGAAAGATTGGCATTGGCATATGCTATGACATACGTTTCGAGGAGATGGCCCGACTCTATCGCAATGCTGGCTGCGAAATGATCATCTATCCGGCTGCTTTTAATATGACAACCGGACCTCTACACTGGGAGCTACTGCAGCGCTCACGAGCCAACGATAATCAACTGTATGTCGTCACCACATCCCCGGCCAGAGATCCTAGTGCAGAGTATGTGGCCTATGGTCATTCCATGATTGTTGATCCCTGGGCGAAGGTGTTTAAGAGCGCGGGCGAGGGTGAGGAGACTTTGGTAGCCGATATAGATTTTTCGCTGGTGGAACAGGTGCGTCAACAAATACCTGTCTTTAGTCAACGTCGGCTGGATCTCTACAATACCGAGAGGAAATCCAAGTAAAGGTCACTCTTCGGGTTTATTGCATTTATGTTAATTGTTTATAAAATGTTTCTAAAAATATTGCTATTGATCAGTTCGTTGCTCAGACTCGGGCATAACATGCGGTAGATAATGCGGACGCTGCGCTTGACCAAATAGAGCACGTATAGCCTCATCGGTGGCCATCAAGGGTTGACTGACAAACTCCAGGGCCTGAAAATGAGAGAATTTTATTAAAACTTGAAAGGGTCTAGCCAGATACAGCCCAGTGACGGAAATTTTTAAATTTCCTTTTTAATCAAATCAAAATGATCTGGCCCATTTAGATTTTTTAAAAATTGTTTTTTTTTAAGGTTTTTTTTTAATAGCGCTATCTCTGGCCCTAGAGTAGCTACAGACATGAAAAAAATTCCCAGCGACAAAAAATTTAACAATTAGAAAATGAAAAAAATCAGTAAAGGTCAGTATCCAGTTGTGAAGTAATTTCTGTAGCTACCTAGTAGTTATCTCCGACCCCATAAAAGAATATATATTCTTGTTCAGCATCATCAGCCGAGCCATTTCCGTCTGTCTGTATGAAAACCTAGATCTCGGAGACTAGAAGAGCTAGAGCCACCAAATTTTGTATGTAGACTCCTATAGTCCCTCCGCAGATCAAGTTTATTTCAAATTTTGGCCAAACCCCCTGCCGCCCCCACAATAAAAAATGTTGAATAACTCCAACACTTTTAAAGATATCAAGCTCATATTTTTCAGTGTAGTCCGCTCATCGTATCCCCCACCCCACCGTGTGGTTCCCCCTTTTTACTTATCTTCTCTTTACTATTACGACCTTTTCTTTCCTCCCCCCCCCCCCCCCTCCCCAAAAACGTCAATAAGCTCTGATAAAGATCGGATAATAAATGGCAGAGTTATAAAGGTTATAAAAACGTTGCATACTTTTTGGCGCTACGTGCACTTTGTGCTCACATGTTGAAATGGTCACATTAATGTTAATGCTCTGTTAATTAACATAAGGAAAGGCTATTAAACACTAATTGCCTTGAGTAACGGGGATATCGAAGTCGGGCAGGGCCGACTTTAACTTACGCTCTCGTTAAATTTGTTTAAGATATTACTACAATTATTTCAATTACCAAATAATTAAATAATTGATATTGTTACTATATTTTTATTAAGCTCAATTTACACGACCTGATCGCTCAGCTGAGTTTTTCTAGCCTGAGTGTCAAAAAAAACTCAGCTGAGCAACTTAGTTCAGCATTTACACATGTCTGAGAAGATTAGTTGACTCAGTTGCAGAACCAATGGTTCATTGAGCGTTCTGCTGAGTGGTCAGTTTAATTTGAGCCGGTTCTATTACACCTGAGTGCTCAGCTGAGTAGGCTCAGACTCCCGTTTACATGGGTTGACAAATACTCAGATACAAAACTCAGGTCGTGAAAATTGGGCTTTAGGAAATATATGTAATTTTAATGGTAATTGGATTTTCAAATATCCCAATAATTGTAATGGTAATTGTACTTTCCAGCTCTAAATTTAAAGTAACCTATTGAGTTAAAAAGGAAATTTCTAATTGCCCGTCATTGGGCCGCACCTCTTCGTTTTGATTGATGAGCTCTTACCTGCACGGCATACTTCTCCGCCGCACACAACGGACTCGTTGTGGCACTGGATAGCTTCAATGATTCCTCGGGTATGCCCACACCTGTGTGCAGTACCATGCGCTGCAATATATTCAAGTTCTCCGCACTCAGACTAATCACATCCGTGGCAGGCAAATTGAGGTAACGTATTTTGGCCAAGAATTTCAGTTGCTTGAGCATATCGAGCTGGATCTCTCGTATCTGATGGGTGGCATGCAGCAACTGTTTGGTGGACTCATTAAGCATTTGGTTTTTTTGCGTCAAATCGGCCTTCCAACGTGCCAGCTCCTCCACCATGACACTGCTGGCCAAAAATTTGGAACGCCAGACCTCGCATTGGCCGGCCAGAAACTCAATTTGCTCGGTGTGGGTGGTTAGGTTGTTGGCTGTATCCAGCAGAGCTCGGGCTAGCTGCAGCTTGTCCTCGGTGAGCAGATTGACGCGAGTCTGCAGATCCTCTCCCACGGAGGCCACCAGCAGACTCTTCAGCTCGCTATTGACCTGGGTCTGGAACTTGTATTGGGCCTGGAAATGATCGCGTTCCTCACGCATTTTCATCAATTCCTGTCGCAGCTGCTGCAATTCCCCATCACGGCTCTCCTCGCATTGACTGTCCTTGGCTTCCGTGTCCAGCTCCTGGGTGCGCAGCGTGGAAACTTGATCGACCAGAACACCTATATCCAGATTGTTTTTGTTGGTCCGCACTCTATGGTTGCCGCTGGCTGACGGAGTCATAGGATTCACGGCTCCGGGGTAAGGTTCAAAGGGCACAAATTTCGGTGGTTTGGTCTTTTTGTGTTCAGGCAATGCTTCCGGGTGTGGCGGGATAACTAGCCTGGGCCTAAGCTGCACCAACTCTCCCTTTGGCAGGGCGGGCGCCAGACTGCGTGTGATAATCTCCGGTCGCCTGTAAAGCGTATGCAAGCCGGGCAGGGGCAAACCACTGCCACTGCCTGTCGATGTTTTCCTCGCCATGGCCGCTTCTTGGGCCACCGTGCTGTCTTTGCGTGACAGCTGCGGCCGCCTGACCTTCTGACCGTCGCCTACTCCCTCATTCGATTCGTGCTCCACTTTCGCCGAAGCTGTTTGTTCGGGCTGCTCCATGCCATCGCCGCTGGTGCGGCAATTATGTGCTTTCTCCACATTGCTAGCTCTGGCCTCCGAATCCACATCCATGGCTTGACAATTTGGAAAAAGCCAACGATATACAAATTCTTAAAATGTGGAAAATTTCACTTTGTTGATTGCCAGCAAAACAAAAACAAGCAGGGATGAGCCGTTGTTAAAACGATGGTAGCTACTAGAGATGGACGTTTCACATGGTTGTATTTTATTTCACATGGTTGTAATTGTGAGTACGGCAGCTTTAAAGAAGTTTTATATTTTCAACTAAGTTCCATTCTATCTATTTTAGATAGAGGTCTTTTAAAGAATAAAAAAAATCTTTATGAGTTTGTAAACGTTGAAAACTTCACTGATGGATCAAGAGGGTTCTAGATGGATCTGCCTGTATGAAGAACCTTAACCTGCTAGTGTCCATATGTTCATATCCATATGTTCATATCTATAAAACTCACGGAGATATGACGTTTTTTCTAAGTTGCGGGGGCGGGAGGGGGCGTGACAAAAATTGAAAATAAACTTGATCTGCCTGCAAGTATAATAAGTTTTTTTCCCCTACACGTCGAACCTCTATCTTTTACCATCTCTGAGATCTGTTTGTTCATACGGACAGACTGACGGACGGACAGACGGCCATGGCTAGATCGAGTCGCCTGTTGATACTGATCAAGAATATATATACTTTATAGGGTCGAAATTAATGCAGCGGTGTAATTTTTTGTGGTTAGTTCTGGTCACATTTGGGATACTTTCCACGTCTGGATTCACATCTGGATACAGGCCTTTAAGGTGCAAAGTTACAAAGTTTGGAAAAATCATGAAAAATCAAATGGGGCCCGCTTTAATGCAGTCATCTGATTGGTGTTAAGTGCTGCCACATCGTTAAGTTTAAAAGAAACTGTGATCAAATAAATGCTACCTAGAATACTTTGCCACAATTGTTACTCGTTACTTTTAAGTACTCGTGATAAGCCGCAGGTACATAAATATCGCTCATCTATAATTGATTAAACAATTTTAGCAAACACTTAAACAAATAAATAAATTCAGGACGCCTGTAACCGTGACTGCCTTAAGGTGGTTAAGACTACAACCATCTCCTCTACATTGTGACGCCGCCTGCACTGGTCCGCCCACATTGCGGTATCACGGGGCTGGACGAATCGATGAAGAAGCACAACATCGAAGGGAATATATTAATTTTTATTTTACAATTAATTTATATACTTTTACACGATTCTCTACAAGTTTGGTCGAAATCGGATGACTATAGCATATAGCTCCCATAGGAACGATCGGTCGAAAAACTAGTTCTAGTAAGAAAAACTTTTTTGTTTTTAATGAAAACGTCCTTTTATTGGCATACACTTATTTTATATACTTTAACACATTTCTACAAAGTTTTATCAAAATCGGATGACTATAGCATATAGCTGCAGTATGAATGATCGGTCGGAAAAGAAGTTCTAGTGAGAAAAACTTTTTGTTTTAAATCGGATCGCCTCCAAATTTCGTAATTAACAGTGTATTATGCTTTTCCATGATTTCACCAAGTTTGGTCGAAATCAGACATCTATATAGTATAGATCCCATAGAAAAGTAAGGTCCAAAAGTAGTCTTAGAAAACCTTTTTGTTTTCAATGGAAGCTGCAGGGTATACAAAACTTCGGCAGAGCCGAAGTTAACTTTCCCCTATTTTTTTTTTTTTAAATTTACACACCCGGTCACCTTCACTAGCTTGTAACGATACTTGGCCGGGGTGTAGCTCTCCGGGGCTAGGGGTTACAGAAATTTGATTTCTTTTTGTTTAGGCGTGGTTGCTGTAAATAAAATCCCTTAAGGTCTCAGGAATGTGCCTCCATCATTTAGGTTAATTTATTTCCTATAGCGATAATAGAGGAGAACACCCTCTACATGTCGGGATTCCCCCCGTGACGCGATCCTGATGTTGACTGCCCTTGAGGAGCCTTGATTCGATGTGTCGTGTGCATCCTGCGTCAGGGATGATGATCCGGAGTTGCTAGGAGAACTTGGCTGGCCGTAGTGGTTTACCTCGTGTTCTAAGGTCGGTTTCGTGGAGCGTTCCAAGGGAGAATTCCAACACCATAGCGCAGAGTCGTTGGGTGGACAGAGGACCGGCGCATTTTGAGACCACGAGCAAAATAGGATTAGGTGGACAGATGCAAGGCGCACTCTTATACGACGAGAGGATTAGGTGGACTTATGCATGACGCACTCTGAGACCAAGTGAGGATTATGTTTACAGATGTGAGGCGCACTCTGAAACCACAAGGGGGTTAGGTGGACAGAGTGGACAGGCGCACTCTGAGACCACGTTACTCGATGTTGACGGACTTGGTTCTGCATACGTCGAGCTCTGAACGAGAAGTTATCTTTCAAGGTAGCAACGTCGTCGTATATAGCAGCCGCTCTGCCTTCTGCACACGCGTTGTTGAGCCAAGCTCCCTAACGCTTTCAGCCATTTTGCCCGATAACTATCAATAGTTATCGATACCTGGAGTTTCGCGCCTTCTTTGAAGTAATACTGAAGTGTGCGTCGCATATTTATGGAAAACTGTCTGTCTATCTATATGAACGCGTCGATCTCAGAGACTATAAGTGATAGAGCCACAAAATTTTGCATGTAGGTAGGTGTATACCATTCCCAGATCAAGTTTGATTCAGATTTGGAAAATTTTACCCCTCCACCATTTAACCGCCAAAAACTGTCAAAGAAATGCCGTATATCT
This sequence comes from Lordiphosa collinella, assembly GCA_018904265.1. Classification (NCBI taxonomy): domain Eukaryota; kingdom Metazoa; phylum Arthropoda; class Insecta; order Diptera; family Drosophilidae; genus Lordiphosa; species Lordiphosa collinella. Next base: position 40,943 of record JAEIFV010000800.1, read on the forward strand.
ATCTATTCTGGGAAGATCATTAAGATCGGACCAAAATTTTTTTTTGGAGGGGCGTCAGCTGCCAAAACACTTAAAAATAAAGGGAACAGAGTATTTTGGAGTCGGGGCACTCGACTTCAGCTCCCTCTCTTGTTAGATAGTATTTATTTCTAACATTTGTTACTTTCTTTAAACATTAAAAAAATTTAATGTCCCATCCATAGTTAACTTTATTATTTCAATTTTGTAATTAACTTCAACATTCGCCTGCAACTATAGTCCAACGTTATGACAATGATCAGCTTAATAGCTTATCTCATGGATTCTTTTCAAAGTATCAAACAAGTTTTGAGTTTCGCGTTGGCGTCGTCTTGGGTCTTTAAATGTCAAACCAAGCAAACCAATAGAGGTTGGGTGTGTCTCCGCCCCAAATGAAAAGTTCAAACTTTAGCCCAAGTAAGTTCATTCACCTGACAATTGAGCAATTACTGGGAGATATTTTATGGTAGCCAACTCCAATTAACTAACCAATCAAACACATATTTCACACTCTCCAAACAAAACAAAAACCCGCCTTGACCATACGCGTAATTAGTTTGCCAGATTCTTGGCCAATGTTTAACTACCTCTTCAACGACTTTGCCGCAACAATTGTAATTGAAAGTGCTAAGTACTTTTTAGAAAGCGGCTTTGTCTGCACAAACAACGGCCGCAGCAGAAGCCTCATCCAACCAATTTTCCTCAGAAAACTAAACTGAATCTGTCAACTTTCCAGCAGCGGCTCCAAAGTGGCCCCGGGTGTCTCTGCGAGTGCAATTAAAGCAACACATCACACAATATTCTTTCAGCAAACGTTCGTCATTTGAAGTCTGTTTTCTTTTGGTTTTCTTTTACTTTCTTTTAATTATATTTCGTTGACCAAAGAGCACGGGTTTAGCTGGCTCCCCCGAAACAAACATCGTGGGAACCATTGTTATTATTGTTATTTGCTTTTGCAGTTGTCCTCAAGGTTATGTTCCAGTTTGCTGGTTGAGCAACTGGGAAAGCAAAGTTAACCATTTGACCTTGACAGGTTAAAGTGACTACAAACCAGCTCCATTATGCAGAAAACAGTTTGTTTGTATGCTAATTGAGTGTAAATGATTTACAAGAGAATTTGTCAAGAATAGAGAATTCTTTGTTAAAGGTAGAATTCTGAGAATTGAGGGGAGGAAAAAACTATCACACGAGAGTAGCTCAACAAGTGTATGCAAAAATATAACAAAATACAACTTTTGGGATTAATTTTTAACTGAAAACCGAAAATTTTTGATTAGTTTAGGAGATATAGTCCTTTAGTGACCCAATGTGACCTAAATTCCCAAGAACAACAGACCCTCAACCACGTTTTCGAACTGGCGGCCAGATATCCCAGTTCAACGAACCGATTTTCATGAAACAAAGGAACGCAGATACTCCCCACCATAATTTTAAAATTTTACATTTTTTTACAAACTACAAAAAAGCCCAAATTGAAATTTTTTGGGCCGCCATTTTGTCAAAAAATCACAAAATTAAGTTTAGGTTCCACCGACAATTACAACTGATTATAACCCCGTTTTTTTTCATTTCGGACGCTCCGGAGACCGGAATCGTGGCCGCCGGACGACACCTTTTTTTTACCACCAACAGTCTCTTCTTTTACACCCTCTAAGGCAAAAAAATTTTTATTTACTTTGAACCTTTTGTAATACAATAAATAAAAAAGTTTTCAATTATTCTTGCGTTTTCAAATAAATTTTTAAAGGGCAACGGTAGCCTAAAACTAAATACTCTTCCCGAAGCATTTCTCCACCATTTTAAAGTCAGTAAAAAACTATTAAAATTCATTTTCATTCTCAGTTGACATCAGACAATCCTTCTCTTTAATGATCTCAACATTTACCATTTACACACCAAGACAAACCCTTATTTCAGGTGACTCAATGGCTTTGCATTAGCTTAGTTATCACAGAAAGTTTCACATGAACTGACGCGCTTCCTTTGACCAATACCAAGCCCAAGAAACAGTTCAAATTTCCAGAACAAAACAAAATGACAACACAGAAAACCGGAAATGACACTTTAACCTTTTGAGCGTCCGGCAGGTGAGAAAGGGTTGGGTCACACACCCACATGGTGGTGTCATCCACAAATCTAAAACGCAAAAGGCCAAAACATTGCCAAATTGTTTGAAACGGCAACAGTTTGTTTATGCCCACGATGAACATATCATTACAGAAGGCGTCAATAGCATCCGTTCCACAGTTCGTTGTAATGCGGTCAAGGTCTATACTGTTGTTTGGTGTTGGAGGTGGAGAAGCATACACAAAGTGGCCATAAATTTATGGCGTGCGTCGATACAATAAATCTCTCTCGAGAACGCTGCATGGATCTGGCATTTGGGGGGCTTCTATATATAGATCGGTATTGCTTTTACAAGTGGTACGCATAAATTAGCAACGAGCCTAAATGTTTTGTTTTTTCTTCCATCTATTTCCAGAGCAAACCGCTGGTCGTGGAACCCATTGATTTTGAAGCCTTTATAGCCAAAAATAAAACAGTCATTCAAAATGATCCGCAACGGGAGTTGCTTATCTATCCGGCAGATGATGTTTCGGTGAGTAGCTGAAGCATTTGACTTAAGTGAATTAAAACATAAAATTCAATTTACAAATTCTTTTACAGGAGATCATTATGCCGCGCAAACAACGCACAAATACCAAATCCGTAGCCGATCGCTTTGAGCCACCCAATGAGGCTATAGTATGCCCCCTCCATGGTCCCGCCGCTTTGGTTAGCAATGGTCACAGTCAAATAAGTCGTCAGGGTAGCTTACAATCAAATGGCAGTCTACAGAATGGTAATGGAAATGGCCATAGCAATCACAGTCTATCCAGCTCGAATGGCCATGGTCAGCTCTCCCGCAAAAGTTCCCAGTGTTCATCAAATGGCTCCGCTCCGAGTAGTCGAAAAGTATCACAAGAATCTTCTTATGAATCGGCTTTATCGTCCACCACCTTACGTTCACATCTGGCCCAGCCCGAAGAGGTGGAGGAGGAATTTGGTGATGATCAGGCAGATGCAGCAGATGTACCAATTCAGGGTACCAGAGCAGAATGTACCAGATTTACACGTCAAGCTTTGTATACTTATCGTGCCAAAAATCATTTGATACACTATAAATATAGTGCTTATGGAGGGAATTGCCATGATTTACCCAGGTAAGTGGGAGGGGAGTTGTACTTAAACCGAAAATTTGTGAAGATTGCAGGGACAAACAATACTGTATTCTAAATATGCGAAGAAGGTTTCCTTTGATATTTCGACATAGTGAACTTTAAGTGTGATCAGAATGGACTTGACATTTCTATTGCAAAGAGTTATACCTCAAAATCGAGGTTTTAAGGGCTTGAACAGTTTCTTCAGGCTTTTGTGGGAACCACAGAACTGCTACGAGCCGCCACGCTCAAGGCTTGTCAAACTCGAGTGTTGCCCGTACTTATACTCATGTTGACTCGTCGAAAGCCCCTTGTTGCTAAAATCTAATTTCTGCTGCGGGGCGTCATGAGTAAAGCTCGTTCAGTACAAATACTCGCGATGACTCGTAGCTTCGGCCGCGAGTCACCTCGAGTACTTGTTGCCAAAGTCAAAGATCTGCTGCAAGCTGTCACGATCAACGCTCACAAGCACAGAAAAAACAACAATTTGTAAGAGCAAAAGGGATAGCATGATGGAGGACTGATTTTATTCCGCAGCGACTGTACTTCGGAGCTTGCGCGAACCGACTAGATCAGGCCTGTCCAAATAGAGAGGACAGAGAACTATGTCTGTCCCCCTCTGACACTCAGTAATGATTGACTTCGCCAAGCATTCGGTGTGAATAGGCGAGTGACTTCGGGCCCCAGCACAGTGGGCGATTGGGCCTCGCTAGCGGCATTTAATTCAAATTTTCAAATTTCAAAAAGCGTTGATTTTTTTTCACAAATCGATAACAGATACATTGATTCGATTTTTGGTGGTTTTCTATAAGCTGTCCGATAAGCTGATCAACAGCTGTGAGTTGTCAAACACAACATATGTTTCAGCAAGCGCTTTACTAAATTGTTTCTTTGTTGTGCGCCTTCATATCGATTACGTGGGAAATTTACAATCTTTACTTATTTTATTAAAAGTTTGGTTTTTTATTAACTTCAAGGTATGTTTTACATAGAAAATCAGTGTTTGTAACCGGTCCTTAAATGTGTTGCTTATAGAACGTAGTGATAATTAAGTGTATTAACAACGAGCCCACAGTAGCACACACCTGTCTTTCGTGGAGAAGAACTTACCAGATTCACCTGGATTCAGTCTAACTCTTATTTTATCTGGAAGTGTGAATCATTGTGCGTCCAAAATGTCTAATATGAACTGCTAATACCTGCTACCCTTCAAATTATGGCACTTTTTAGGCACAATTACAGTAGCAAAACGGACACTTTTTTTAATATGTCACGAAAAAGCGATCCCAACCAAGAAGTTTCACGTCCAGTGTCATATCGGAATCCTCTTCGCAAATATGCGGAATCTGTAGCGCAACTCCTAAAAATATGAACGATCTGAATTTGGTGAAGAGCTTTTCTATTAATGAAAACCTATTTGAATATGGCTTATCAAGTCTCCACGCCTGGACTAGGTTTTTCGAGTGTGTTTTGCACATTGCATATAGAATTCCAATACAAAAGTGACAAGCTCGTGGTGCTGACAAGGATGTCGTTGAGCAAAATAAAAAAATTATTCAGCAGAAGCTAAGAGAAGAAATGCATTTGCTGGTGGAAATACCAATTGCTAGTACTGGCAGTACGAACAACGGAAACACTGCAAGGAGGTTTTTCCAACAACCAAATTTGGCTGCTCTTATAACAGGAGTAAGCTATAATTTAATACATCGATTCAGTGTAGTCCTACGAGCACTGGCTTGTTGCCACGAAATAAATTCGGAGGCATTCTGATCTTACGCATTGGAAACTGCCGAATTGTTTGTGAAAGCATACCCCTGGTTTTATATGCCATCGTCTGTTCACAGAATTTTGATTCATGGAGCAGACATTATAAGCCAATTCCAATTGGTTATGGAAGCTCTTGAAGCCATAACAAGGTCTTCCGAAACATACGCGAGAGCAATACGAGAAAAAATTGCAGGAAAAATACCATGGAAGATATCTTTTGCTTTATTAGTTTTTTCCGACCCTTTGATAACTTCATTGTCAAATGGGTATCCAATTTCTTCTGCAAAAACGATTATTATGGATGATGATGTTAAGAGCTTGCTTTTAATAAAGCATCTAGATATGCCTCTCTCTGATTCCGAATAATATTCTATCCTTTTCTAAATAATTTTGATTTATGAAATATGTTTATTGATGTTAAAAAACTAAAAAAAATAAAAATAAAAAATTTAAAAAAAAATAAAAAAAACTAAAAACGTTTTGTTCTTAAAAAATTCTATGATTTTTCTCTGAGCAGTGAAAAAAAAACGACTGAAGACATCTATTTTAGTTTAGAAGTTATTAATTAAATGCCGCTAGCGAGACCAAATCGCCCACTGTGCCCAGGGGCCATGGCTGGCCAGGCCTGGACTAGATTCGGTAGAGGGCGTTCCTAGCTAACGAAAATTAAGAAAAAATTTTTAGCATTTCAGTAGCATTTAAACTTTGGTGTTGTAGAAAGTAAGGTCCTAAGATACTGGTAGACAAAAAAGCGGAAGTGGGAAAAGTTACCCATCTTGTTGTTCTTTGTCTTTGGTATGACATAGTTGTTTCGATTGAGCATCTGTTGTTATAGTCAACCATGTCAGTCTATAGAAATCGAATCGCATTGAACCTGGTCGCACTAAAAATTGTCTGTTCCCGAAACCTTACGCCGATGGTTTGCTAACTTTGCTAAGAAAGGTCAAAAATTTGAAATATGAAAAGAGTAAGAAACCATAAATTGTATGAAAAACGCTGATAGGATGATGCTGGATCAGTATTATGGGTTTTTAGCCGGATATTTTATCAGACCAGACGATTGAAAAGAGCATATCATACAAGCAGGTTTTGTAGAAGTTAAACTAAGATTAAGAAGACTGAATGAGCTGGTCGTTTTCTATGGGAAATTGGACCCAAGACTTTTTACTTCCTTTAGTTAACTTTCAACTCTTTTTCTTCCCATAGTATTACCCCCGCCGAAGAACTTGTGGAAGAAGTATATGAAATCGATGCTGATCAAGATCGCATTGATGAGCAAATGACCAGATCTCAAGCGGATACCATAACCAAACAGGGCTATCTACTTAAAGGACCAGATTCAGCCTCAGATCGCATGTTTGCCAATATCGGCAATAAATCCTTCAAGCGACGCTATTGTTATCTACGTCAGGAAATAGACGGCACTTATATGCTAGAATTGCACAAAGATGAGAAACAGGGTGAGGCCAAAGCCACCATTGTGATGGACTTTTGCACGGAAGTGGTGCAGGTAGGTTTACCAAAAGAGTTTTTCTTGCTTATACTAAACCAAAATATCTTCCAGAATCCCAAACGTGGACGTTTTTGCTTTGAACTACGCATGACAGCGGGACATAAATCCTTTACTCTGGCCGCTGAGAATGAACAAGACTTTAAGGATTGGCTGACAAAACTGTCCTCGGTTTTGGCACAGAACAAGGCTCAGGAGGAGAAACGTAATGCCTCGCTAGAACGTCAACCGCAGCCTCAACTTCAGGTGCCCTCACAGGAACCACTCACATTTGGTACTCTTAAGGGACTGGATCAGTCCTTACATCCTCAGTTAATGAAGTATGGACGCGAGACTGACCACTCCATAGCCCAGGCCAGAAGAGAGCAGCGACATCGACTCTTTGCCTGCTATCAGAGTCCCAACAAGACCAGTCCCAGCGAGCAGGTGGAACAATATCGCGAGCATTTCGGTACCAGAATACTGCTAAGCTGTCATAGTCTGAAATTTCGACTACAGTATGCGGCTGAGGGTGAACAACTGGGCCAAGTGGAACCCTATATCACTAGTCTGGCTCTATATGATGCCAAGGCTGGGCGCAAATTGAGTGAGAATTTCTATTTCAATTGCAATGACCCGGCAGCTAATCAACTCTTGCCCAATACACCCGTCCCCGCCTCTGTGGCTGGCTGTGGGGTACCAAGACGTTCGACAGAAGGCGATGGTAGCGATCGTCTGGCCTCTCAGGCGGCCCATTCTCTCTACGATGGTGTCTCCTCTGAATTACTTCGTTGCCCACGCCAACAATTCCAGCAGCTTCAACAGTGTCTACTCTCCATCAGCGTTCCACATTCCGATATCTATGTGGTGGTACGCATAGAGAAGCTGCTACAAAGCAACATACAACAAGCGGCCGAACCCTATGTCAAAGCCTCAAGGGATGCCAAATTGGGTCAAAAGGTGTACAAAGCAGCCAAATGCTGTGCCCAGCATATAGGACACTATCGTCAACCGTTTGCCTGGTCCGCGCGTCCACTATTCAAACAGTACAGTCTGGAATTGGATGTGGAGGAACCTCAACGGGAATTCCTTTTCTCGAGCATATATCGTCAGGAGTTGACGAAATTACGAGATGAGGAGCTAATGAAGCTACTGGTGGATTATCGTAAACCCGAAAAGCTGAGTAAACTGACGATTATACCGGGTTATATGAAAATGCAAATACAGCTAATGGATCCAACTATGCCGGTACCTTGTGGCCTGACTAAGTCCCTGGGACCACTGTCTACATTTGGAGGTCAGACGAAACAGAATCTTACACTGGAATTGGCAGAATTTCAAAGTCAAATGGAACGTGAAGCACATCCATATACGAGTTTCTGTAATCATCTTTATGTATATCCATTGAGCTTACAATTTGATAGTCAGAAACTGTTTTCAAGAGCTCGAAATATAACGGTGGTGGTGGAGCTAAGGGATGGCGATGGAGAGTATGCCTTTGAGTAGGGGAAGTTGAGAAGCTTGTCAAAAACAAAATTCTACTGTGACGTCACAGGCTCACAGTTTTGTGTTTGTTGACAAATTTGAAAATGTGTGCTGCGGCAACAGAATGTATTTTTTTTTAAGTTATCGCTATATTTAGGAAACACAAATTTTAAAAACAAATTAATTTATAGTTTTATTTAATTTTTTGGACACTGATGGCTTTTTTTGAATTATTTCTTTGTTGAGTTTACGCATATTAAAGAACATCCGGCTGCGGAAAAAAAGCAGTTTGGTTTTTTCATCGCAATCTATTTCTTCCGCCAGTTCCAGATGTTTTTTCAAATATTTTTCAGTGCACATTAGTGTGTCTCCATTCAGTTCTTTGAAAATCTCCTCCAACAATTTTATTTTGTGCATGAAGTCTTTAGACGGCTTGCAGAGGCCCCCTTCGCTTAGGTGGTCCACCCAAGTATATGTAGGTTCTACTACGGTGGGCTCTGCGTCCTTAATTTGCTTAAGTCGGCTGCAAATGTAGCCTGCAAAGTTTTCAATGGCGTCCAACTCCATTTCGGGTATCTCATCCGGTGGATTATTAGGCCTTGGCGCGCCTTTAATGTGTGTTAGGATTATTGCTGAACAAATACAAAAGCTTTGATTAGAAACTAAAACCAAAAAGTGAAATTGTACCTGTCATTGGTGCCCCCGGTACTTGCAAGTCTGCAGTATCGTCCTGGATACAATTTCCTTCAGTAGACAATATACCGGTATTGTGACCTAACAGGCTAGATCGAAGCCTATATTTGAATTCTTGCTGGTCAGGATGGTCATGTAGGCCCCCTCGAGATCTCAATGAGCCAAAAAAGTTCTCCAACACATCCTGGTTGAGCCGATATGTGAGTATATATTTAATAGAATATTTGCTCTTAAGGTCGGCAAAAAGTAGCTTAAGAGCATTATTTGATTGAATAATTCCTGGATGAAAGAATTATTAAAGTGATTTTTTACCACATATTGGATACTAACTTACCTTTTTGAAATGGTAATAATGATTTTTTGCATCCCACTCTCATATTCTTCACCATCATGGTCATGTCATCCAAAATTAAGTTTTGTTCGTCAAGTGCGAGCCCATAGGCATGCTTGCGAACTCTGCTGTCGGTTTTGGGTACTCTTGTATTCATGACATCAAACCAATCGTTCGTCTAATATTAATAAGCATTTGAGAGTAAGAACTTAAGTTTTATAAAATATTGATAAAAGCAATACCAAAGTGGTTGACTAAAATCAAAACAGGTCGCTAAAGCCCATATACATAAAAACAATACCTTTTTTGCACTCACTCATTTTCGTTCACCAAGATAGTCAAACACTTGTAGTATGTGAAAACAACTTGGCTGCTAATTTAACTTTTTGCCTTTGAATGCCTTTTACTTTATGCTCGTGGCTAATTTTATGAGTGATTGAAGCTGCCCTTTGTGCATTCCAACAGGCTAGATATAATGTCAGTCTTCAGCGCTTCTTGCAAACATGCCTCATCGCAAACCATTCCCACAATTTTGAAACCCATTTTAGCAGTTTAATATGTTCGCAGATATCAGTTGACATCGGCAATCGAAATCATAAAATATTGGTTCTTCCAATCACTGACCAAACCTAATGGACATACAAATCACATATAAATATCTTTAAGATTACTATAAATTATTCAGAAGAAATAATTACCTCGTATCATAGCGACTTGTACGTAATTAGCAGGCTTTAACGTCGTATCCGTTGAATAGTCGTAGCAGTACGAGTTACGAACCTTCATTTCGTCGAAGCTCAAAATACACAGCTTCTGCAGTTCGCTCATGTCTTTGGCAGCACTTAAAAGTTGGACTACAGGTTTAAGAATGCCAGGGCTGATATCAAACTTACTAGCCCAATATTGATGGGTTCTGATTGCAGGCAAAGGGAAATTGTTTCTCCGAAGAAGCCTGTAACCTTTCGGACTGGCCGAATATAAAGTGATGGATCGAGCTATATCTTCTGGAGCCCAATTGCACCTTTTTGACCCTTGCTGCAATTTCATAATCTGTCCTTCTGTGAAAATTGTTTGAAGACGCAACTGCATATTTTTGTAAATCTGCTCCGAATTTAACAGTTTTAAATGCAGTTGGTCTATAGATTTTTTTTTTTTTTTTTAAAGTTTGCTGAAATTTTATTGCTTGTGCTCTTAGCTTTACGTTTTTTGAAGTCAAGATTTTATTGGCAGTTCCAAGTCTTTTATTTTGTGCTTTCAGCGTTTTCCTTCAAAACAAATCATAGTTATTGTAGATTAACTTCTAAGATCAAATGCATTGGACTACTTACAATTCTTGTTTTAGGCGCTGAATTTCCAAAATGGAATTGTCTCTCATTTTTTCAGCAAACATGCAGCCGCCTTCGTTCACATCACTTATTGCCCCAGTAGATAACGGGTCTGGGTCAACCAAATCTATGTGAAGCGTTTGCGATACTTCATGTGATTGTGATTGACTACAATCTGGAAGTATAGCCTTCGGTTGGTTTTGGCACTGCTTGGAAAAAATTGTTGGTACAGAACCTTTCCTCAGGCAGATTTTCCTGGGTACGCCTAAGGTTTTATAGAATATGTATGTTAAACTTGGCAATAGCATTTTAGCCACAAGATCTTTAATTTTTTTAATGTTGTCGGCCATTTACTTGATTACCTTTATATAGATTTAATATTGGTTACTTACTCAGATGGCATTGTAACTGTCCAATTAAATCCTTTTTATGAAAATGTTCAGCACACACTCGCCAACAGGCTTTCGAAGGAGCTTTTAAATTGCAAAATAACAACCACTGCCGTTGCAGATTTTCTTCTTTGGGAAATTTGAAAAATGGTTGATTATTTTCCTTTACTCTCCAATTATATTTATTTTTACACAAGGGCACGGAACACTTCATTTTGATTTTGAAATGAACTCACTCACGCACAAGCCAAAATGCAAATGACAAAATTAAAACAACTATTTAATATCAAATAAAAATTTAAAAACCCAACCTTAGACTCATCTGTCAAATGACGTCACAGACTCACAAATTTTAACGCATGCGCAGTGGATCAAGTGATTGCACTACCTTCTATTTATTGTATCATGCGTCTGAAGTATGGCGTCACACGTTACGTCTTAAGCTCTTCGAACACCAAGCTAGATTTCCTCTTTCTTCAAATTCATAACCTTCTTCTCTTCCTTAGTGCATCTATGGCCGTCCAGGTCAAGATCTGCTAGTCTCCCAAATTGCCTGTCCCGTGCTGCATCACAATGTCTCGCCCACTTGGTATGAGGAAATCAAATTGCGTCTTCCCTTGGGTCTATTTCCCGAACATCACCTGCTCTTTTCCTTCTATCATGTCTCATGCAATCTGAGCAAGAAACGTGATGCTCAGGCAGCATTCGAGACACCCATTGGCTATGCCTGGTTACCTTTACTGCAGAAGAATCGCATCTGCCTGGAGGAGCAACAATTGCCTGTGGCTGCCACATTGCCCGTGGGATATCTATCCATACAACCCCTCGGCTGGGGTAAAGGGGTAAGTCTGAAGTTTTTAATGTAGAACGCTGATTGCTTAATCATTGTTTTGTCCCTTACACTCTCATCTTAATTCATTACACCTCAACCTAACCTAACCATCCCCCCTCTCTGTGTTTTCTTCACCTGCCTTTGCCCGCACCACCTACTCTCCCTGGACTGCCTACAAATCCTTCCAATTTCTTAGCAGAATTGCGGTCCGGATATACAATGGATAGATCAACAAAGGCCGCTCTATACGGTGGGGGTGCGTTTGGATTCGACCGTCCTGACCGCTGATCAACATCTGCACAACTTTTTTGCACACTGCGAACGCCTGCTGGAAGGTGGTAAGACCGGTGCCTTGCCCGCTGAGACGGAAACCTGTAAAATTCTCAAGGCCACGCATGCCATTGATATGCGTTCCTTGATCAACTACCTGCCCACTTTACTCAACGAACTGTTTACACTGCTGGTGCACACTCAATCCGAGGAAATTGGTCTAAATGTCATCCGTTTGCTTACCAACATTATACATCTGATCACAGATCAGGCCAAGAGAACGGAGCTACTTTCGGCCTATGTGAAATTCGTGTTTCATGCTCCCTACTACAGTCAACAGACGGCACGATTGCGTACCGTTCATGGTGAACTCTGCAGACATCTGCCTTATCTCCTAAATCCGAACAATACGGATTTTTTGATTGTCAACAAATTCATGCGCTACTCGTCGATCTTTTTCGATTTGATTGTAAAGAGCATGGCTCAGCATTTACTGGCCACGGGCCGGATTCGTATGCTGCGTAACGAACGCTTTCCCAAGGAGTATGCTGATCGAGTGGAGCAATTAATCAAGGTACTCATACCCTACATTACCACACGCTTTGAGGATTTGGGTGAGGAAACGCAGCATTTAAATCGTTCACTTGCACGTTTTGTGCGTCAGTGTTTGACCTACATGGATCGAGGGTTCGTCTTCAAACTCATACGTGCCTATATGGAGGGATTTGCACCCGGTAATCCACGCATTCTACACGAATACAAATTCAATTTCCTCAAGGAAATATGCCAACACGAGCACTATGTTCCTCTCAATCTGCCGTTTGTCTTGAATCCCAAAAATCGGCCACCCGAAATGATGCAACACTTCACTTTGTCTGAACAATTTTGTCGTCAGCATTTCCTCTCCGGTCTGTTGCTCCAGGAACTGAAGAGCAGTCTCAACGAGGTAGGGCATGTGCGAAGACATGCTTTGGGCGTCTTTAAGGATCTGCTGGCCAAACATGAGTTGGATTCACGCTACCAACAGCGTGGTCAATTGTCACGCATTGCTTTGCTCTATGTCCCCTGGCTAAGTATTGTGATGGATAATCTACATCGCATTGATGATTTATCCGAGTCTGGTTCCTGCACACCCAATGGACATGTCTATGCGGACTCGGCTTCGTATACCAAACGATTGAGTTGCTCGAGCAGTTATGTGTTTAGCAAGGATTCGTCAACATTCGGTTCACTTGCATCGACACCAAGATCAAAGAATCGTTTGGCTTTGCATATAGATCAACCGAGTCCCTATCGCACTTCGGTACACATCAAGGAGAATAATTACCTGGCTGCCATAGCGGGACAACCGATTGCGAACGGCGTATCAAATCTATCACTCAATTCGAATACGGATTCTGGGGTAAGTGGTTTCTTTATTAATTTGCAATGCATTTTTTTTTTCATTTACTTCTTGATCAAAGAGCTGGTTTACCTGCTAGTGGTTAATTTGACATTTTCCATACAACTTTCTGTTCAATCATCAGAATGATCAACTACAAGACATTTGTCATTGGCTCTTAAACAATAAAATATACGCCTAAGAGTAAGAGCCGAAAGGCATCTACTAGACACATGAATGCGTTCGAAGGATATTTTGAAACGTCATTTCAACAGGATTTGTGGTACGCCCCTGATAGAGTGTGTGATTCCTGCGTTAGAGTATTAAATGATACCGATAACAAAATCGGCTCTAAAACGTTTAAGTTTAAGCATCCTACAATTTGGTATAGACGAACCGAGCATTCGCCGGAGGCTTGCTATTATTTTTTGCGTGAACCAAGAAAATTGTCAGCGACATCGACATGGTACTCGTGACCAAATTGACTATATCGAAGTTGACAGTAATTGGAGCTCAATTCATTCATTGCTGAAAACAATGTAACAACTGTCAAAGAAGACAAGAAATGGTACTTGAAGATACTACTTCTTTGGAGTTTGAACCATCAGAGATTGATTGCTACTTCACGTCACTTGTTTACTCAATCTGACTTTAATGACTTAGTTTAAGATGCAAGCTTGTCTCAAAGAGCTGCAGAGCTGCTTGCATCTCGCTTAAAGCAAAGGAATTTGGTAGCAGAGGATTTTAAAATTACAACAGCTCGTAAACGAACCTATTCCAACCCAGCCAGCATTTCAAGAAATTTTTGATCATATTCGGGTCTTTTTCGACTCCTCTTACTGATTAAAATAGTCACAAGTGCGCTCGTTTTCCGATCCGAAATGACTCTTTCGTCGGGAGAAAATGGTACCCTAGCCGCGACTCCTCTGAAAGAGTCGTTTATGACTCTTCCGAAAGAGTCTTTTATGACTCTTCTAAAGGAGTCAGAATTTGACTTGAACTCAGATAAGAAAGCACCGTTAGTAAAAGAAGAAAGACATAACATAGTTAGACCAAAAACAATCAATATTCAATCACCCGCGCGATCAATTTTCGATTGCTTTACGTTTTGTTAGTCTTATTTCAATGAATCACATTTTAAGCATATGCACGAGTCATTTTCGAGTCTTCTTTTAATCACCACTCTCTTTTTAATCAGCAAGGCGACTCGAAAAAGACTCCTCAAAGTGATTTTTGTAAAAACGATCTTCCAAATGCTGGCTGGGAAGACACTGAATATTCATATCGCTATGGATCCTTTCATATCGCGGTTTTTAGTTGCATGTTACTATCTCTTTGGCCAGTAGCTTAATAATTTAAAATCTTAGGAAATTCTACCGAGTGGTTTTCCATACAATCAAGCTTCTAAGTTTGACCTCTATGGGCGGGGTACTAACCACTTTTCCATTGGAAGCGGGAATTTAGTATAACCACTGCAGTGAGCCCTTTTATCTTTTGTGAATTTTTCAAAATTTTAGCTTTCATCTTCACCTCTAGTTTCACAATTGATGGGTCCCGACCCCAGGCCATTTTGAGCGTAGCACTGTGTAATAGACTTGACAATTCCAGAACTCAAACTTCAGCTTAAAGTTCAAGCTTATTTCTTTAGTTTTAGAGAAACCTGATATGTTTGCAAATTTTTGTATTGCTTAACTACATGAGTTTCTCGACATTGTATAGTTTCAAATACGATCGGAACTCAGTCACAGTTTGTGGCTGCAAAAATTTAAATTCGAAGCAGTGCATTAAATGTCGGGTAAAGGTTGTTCATTTCACTGAACATGTTCACTTGTTCTTTTTTTCAAATTGTCAACTTAATCAAGTTGATTACTTGTTAAGCTTTTCAGAATTGGTTTGAATTGTCGGCCGTTTTGTTGGATCTGTGCTGTTCCAATTGTTGTTCATTTGGGCATTGTGACGATTAGCGATCATTCAAACTAGTTCTAGTCCTTCGTTGCTGGTCACACTGTTAGCCATCTCTATAATGGTTGCCACGCCAGCATGTTCCTTACATTAAACAATCAGGCACGCGGACAAAAAACAGCTGAAGAGTAACCAAATTGAGTGAACAAGTCACTGAAGAACTCACAGAAAAAGAGCGGCTGAACAAGAGCAAGTGAACAACTCTGATTGAGCAGCTCTCAGAACCAAAGCGGCTGAACAAGAGCAAGTAAACAGCTCTGACTGAACAACTCACAGACCAAAAGTGAGTGAACAAGATCAACTGAACAAGTGAAGAACTGAACTGAAGTCAACAGCTGAACAAATAATGAAGAACATGTTCATTTGCTCAGTTCAGTGAACAACTCAATTTTGCATATACACCTGAGAAAACGACCCTTAATGTACGTTTTAGAAATTTGATCGTTTTTACACACTTACTGACATTTTATCGAATGATAGACCGGTGGAGTTGTCCGCTAAATTACGCTCTGATATTCTTTTTAAAAGACGCACAGTGGTTCGAAATTCTGAATCTTTTAAACAGTTATTTTGTATACAGTTTAAGGAAAAACATAAAAATGGACAACTGCGCGACGAACTAGATAGATAGTTTGATCATGAATACCAACATTATAAGTAAAACATATAAATAATGACACTGCAGAGTTGTTTTAAGCTTTCTTTCTGTTTTCTGATAAGTGAATTAAATTTAATTAATAATTTATAGATTTTATAGATGACGCATGTGAACAAAACATGATTGTTCTAGTTAGGTAGCTGACATTAGCTCCCAATATTTGCTCCCAGCTGCTTTTACGAGGTTTCATACATTGAAATTTAGCTACGCATTTACAAAATGTGTTTTGGCTGAGGGGTAAGGCTAGCCGCCTTACATTTACGAATTTTCCCGACTGCAATCCCTGTTGAGAATTAACTTTTCTTTGTTTTGCTCTTGCTAGCTGTGAAAGGCTTGATCTCTTTTTAGATTTGTTTGTTTTTAGATATTTTTCGTTTGTTCCCCGCCCGCCCGTAGCATGAAGCAAGCTTCAAATCGAATAAAAAGGTAGTGTTTAAGTTAGTATCTTTGGTACACACAAGAAATACGCAGTGCATAGAAGTTTGCGACACATGGACATATTCATTCCCGACCCCATAAACTATATATATTCTTGATCAATTCTGTCTGTCCATCTGACTTTTTTTACGCGAACTAGTTCCAAAGCTTTTGGTTTACAACTCTCCTATCAGCCCTTTTTCCTGTACCAATGGCAGGATTTTCTTGGGTTCTAGGTACTAATCTTGTATTGGGGTTTAATATATGACTTAAGATATTTCTCGCTAAAGCTTCGCAGTGTGCTATTATATATTCAGAGGACTCCTCCTTCTCTTCACAGTATCTACATAATTGGGTGTTTGTTATTTCCAACATGTACAGGTGACCCCGCAGTCTGCAGTGGATAGCGTTTCCTAACGATAACACAAATGTTCTTGCTCGTGCCGTCATTTAAAGCGTCTCATAGAGCGTAAATCATATTTCTTAGTTGCTGTAACTGAGCACAGCACAGAATTCTTGATTCTTTTACAGACAGTAATCCTAGTTATTCAGGAATGAAGTGTGGCCAGGTAGCTCAGCGGATAGTTTGCGCGACCGCTGTGCAAGAGGTCGTGGGTTCGATCCCGCCTAGGAACATCTAATGAAAAGTTTTTTCTTTGAATAAACTTTACACCCGGCCACTCCTCTCTGCTGTTGGCGCCAGCTTTGTAGTAATAAACCATGCAAAAGTTTCTCAAACTGCCGTTCGGATTCGACGTTAAAATGTAGGTCCCTTTCTCTTGGGCGTCAATTAGAAGCGCACAAGCCATGAGATTGAGAAAAGCTCGGCTTTGGTCCTTTCTGGCCCTTTCTGGCTGTGTCAAGCCATTTTACAATCCTAGTAACTCCTCCAATTCTTCCACTAAAAAAACCCTTTATTTTCCAGCACTCTCAGGACACCACCACCATTGGAGCCTACACAAATGGCGAAACGGAAGTGGCCCTGCGCAATGGACACAATCGATCAGTGAGCGTCACCCATGCCCAAATCCTTTCACGCTGCGATAAATTTAGTTCAGCCGAAAGCAAGGACCTACTACTCGGCTTCCTATTTATCATCAAACACTTGTCTCCCGATCAAATGGTGGGCTGGTGGCAGAACTGCAATGAAACGGAAACCCTACAGTTTCTAACCATTTTGGATTTGTGCCTGCTACAATTTCGCTATGTGGGCAAAAAGAATGTAGTTATGACAGCCGAGACTCGCCTGGGTGGACGAGCCACCAAGGCACATACCTTACCGGCACGAACAGCGCCACCTGTTAACCTAGAGAATGGTGGACATCTTGGTTCGGAGCAAAGCGGAGGCGGCACACTTAACCAGACCCGAGAAAACCTACTGGAGGATATGGATATGTTGGCCAGAACACAGCTAGCTTTATACGAGTCCAATTTGGCCACGGAAGTGGGTATGATTATCTTGGATTGCCTGGGCATGTATGTGCTGCAGTTTCGTCAACTGTTGACGGAGAGTCTGGTGTTGCCCAAGTTGGCACGAGTGTATCTAAGATTCCTGCAACTAGGACAATCGGAACGGTTGTCCAAACATGTCTTTGCCGCTTTGAGGGCTTTCATCAATAACTACGCGGTGGCTTTGTTCAAGGGCAATGCCATGCTATGTGGCCAGATGGTGTATGAGCTACTCAAAGCCTGCGATAGTCGATTGGTGGAGATACGCCATGAATCCTGTGCTGTTTTGTATTTACTCATGCGTAGCAATTTCGAGTTTAGTGGACGGAAGGCCCTGACTCGGGTACACCTGCAAGTGATTATATCGGTGTCCCAGATGATAGGCAATGTCATTGGTCTTAACAACGCACGATTCCAGGAGAGTTTGTCTATCATAAATAGCTATGCCAATAGTGACAAGGCCATGAAGGGCACGGGCTTTCCTTTGGAAGTGAAAGATCTGACCAGAAGAGTGCGTACTGTTCTAATGGCCACTGCTCAAATGCAAGCCCATCATATGGATCCGGAACGTCTGCTCGAACTTCAGTATTCGTTGGCCAATTCGTATGCCTCCACTCCGGAACTACGACACACCTGGCTGGTGACCATGGCCCGAAATCATGAACAGAATGGTAATCTCTCTGAGGCTGCCTGTTGTCATCTTCATATAGCCGCTCTCATGTGTGAATACTTGCGTTTACGTGGTGGCTGCTCCTTAAATTGGTCCTCTACGGCTTTTGGTAAAATATCACGAAATATTCCTTTGGACGAGCAGGGCTTAAAACTAGATGCCGGTGCTCAGGATTCACAGTACACCGAACAAATGCTTTTGGAGCAGCTTAAACAGTGCGCCGACTTTTTGGATCGAGCCGAACGATTCGAGTGTTTGGGTGAACTCTATAAGCTGATCTTACCCATCTACGAGAGGGCACGGAATTTCATAGAGTTGGCTCATTGCTATGAGCATTTGACACAGGCTTACAATAAAATTGTCGAAGTGAATCGCTCGGGTAAACGCATGCTGGGACGTTTCTATCGGGTGGTCTTCTATGGTCTGGTGAGTTTATTCTAAATACTTACTTAAACATGAATTGATTTGGTTTCTTAAACTTTCCTAGATGTATTTCGAGGAGGATCATGCCATCGAGTATGTCTACAAAGAACCCAAGCTGACCTCTTTGAGTGAAATTTCCGAGAGACTTGCCAAGCAGTATAAGGAGAAATTCGGTGCTGATGTGGTTAAACTTATTATGGATTCATCACCGGTAAAAAAACAAGCAGCATATCTTTTTTCATTTTAACTGAACAATTCTTTATATTTAACAATTACAACGTATTTTATTTTGATTACGGAAATTCCTTTATATTTACTTCATTTGAAGAGATATTCATTAAATGGTACATCCGAATCACTATCGCCTCGCATCAGGCTTAAACGCTAGATTTGAAAGAAAGAAAAGGAAAAAGATTAATGAAGAAATGAACTACAAAACAAACAATAAAAATTCCTTGGTTGTTAAATAAAAGGGAGCATACCCCTTTAAATAAATGCACACTAGAAAATCGTGGACCACTTTAATCACACTTTGAAACGAAGTTCTCAGTCATTAAAAATATTGGCCACAAACAACAAAGATACATTGAACAACCTTAATGACAAGTAAAAATATTGTACTATTTGTGCACTTGGAATTGTCAAGTCTTTATTCGCCGTCTGTGTGACAGCAAATGAAAGTGTTCTGACGAAGACTTAGCCATGGTGGCAGCCGAAACGGCCGTCTACACAGCCACAGCTGCTGGTCATGTTTATATGTATTCTCTGTTGAATTTTCTGTTGATTGTTGAATTATAATCAATCCTCGACCTTGAGCCTGCTAGCATTCACTTTGACTTTCACAATGCATTTAATGATTTTGCATCAACTTGGACCCAATTCTTTTAATTCTAGTTTTTGTATTAATTTTCACTTTTAATTTAGTCCGCACTTGGTCAGCTTTAACTTAAGCAAATGCAGTTGCGCAGGTCAATGATAAATTAGAAAAGTAAGCACCAAAATCTCAGCCATCTGACGCTGCGCAGTTGCCCAACTCACACAAATTTAGCTTTTTTGCTACCAGTTAAATTTTAGTTGCTTTACAACTAGGGTGGACTGTTTTTTTGTTACTAATTGTCTCTGCAGGGATTCTGTTGCGGTCAGAGCACAGAACGCTTTTTTGGTTTCTGTTTCTCTCGTATCTTTCACTGACCGTTTTGCCGAGGGACAACTTCCAAACTGGCTTTTGCGTATGTATGAGTGGTGGTGTGTTGCGCTCGTGTCTGTGTGTGTCTTTGACAACAACCCCCAGTCGGATTTGTCGGAACGTGGTTCCCAAAAGAATGCCTTCTGTCACATTTCTTTTTACTAGGAAGAATGCACTACCAACTTTTGCAGTATGATAAAAGGCATATAATCTGTATGAAAACTGATGAACGCTCCTTTTGGCAGTAGGTTAGAAGCGAAGAAGTCTGCAGAACATGCAAACGTCTCTTCAAATAGCAAGCGTGCTGCACCCGTGTTATTGGAAACCAAAATACGAAATGGGACCCGAACGATTGACGATCGTTCGTTTTTTGCAAAAATGTTCTTTTTGCCGTAGTTTGGAAGGCATAAAATCTGCATAACATAATAGCACGCATCCAGCATGGGGCAGAGAGAGAGACGAAGTTAAACCAACAACAACAACCCATGCAAACGTCCCTTCTAATAGAACAGTTCCTGCTGCGTTTCGCCCCTATACAAAAGCTAAAGGAAGATTGGGAAGACAGGTTTTTGCAACTACTTCTTAGTGGCAGAAGTTATATACGGGATGTGCTTTTGGCATACAGTCAAATCCGACTGGGCCAGTCTGCTTTCGGACTTTTCAGTACAGAAGATGAAAGTAAAATCAGCCTTTTTCCATGACACCCTTCAAACTTTTGCTTGTGCGCTTATAGCAAGGGACCTACAGTTTAACGCGGACCGGCAGTTTGACGTTTTGCAATGCAATGGCGCCAACAAAAATTGCGGGTGTAAAGTTTTATTCAAAGAAAAAAGTTTCCGTTTGGGATCGACCGTCAACCTCAGCACAGCGGTCGTGCTTTCTTAGCCGCTGAGCCACCCAGCCACGGCAGAAGAAGTATTAACCTTGTAAGTCGTAAGAGGAAAGACCTGAGACGTTCGCTGCTAAACCCCTGAGTTGCATGTACTGACTCTATTTATGTGAAATTTCATGCCACCAGATGTACTGAGATTTCTCAACACATTCTGCAAAGTCCGACTGGGTAACGTCGCATATCTGTGTGAATTGAATGAGCTTGGATCAACCCAAAACACGTAACAGAAATCACCAGAGGTGAGAGAAAAATGTTTTTCTGCCGAGCCGAAGTAAACTTTCCTCTATTTTTTTCTCAACAAAATAATCGATTTTGTATTGGGCGCCTGTAAAGGCCATGACAAAATTGAGAAAGCTCCACAATAAATAGAAGCCTCAAGCTATTTTTGCATTCTCGCTCATTTGAAGGAAACTGATAAATAGGGTTAATATGACAATTTAACATATTGGACAAAGAAAGTAGTAAAATTTGCCCCTTACAGTGTGAACACAAGCGCAAATAAGATACAGAGGGAAAAAATTAGCGAACATTTTATGAGAACAAATATTTTCGCTTATGGGAACACGAAATTTATTTTAATCACAATGTGTAGAAATGTTGTTTCTGTGACACCTTAGCTTAAGAAAAACACCAAAATTTTTGATGTAAAAGCATTTGAATGGCCGAACAAAATGATAAAGAATTGTGCCAAATTTCCTATGTGATAGTTGAGTAAAGTTGACTTAAGATTTTACTTGCTAGTCACATATTTTGTACTCTCATTATAATTTTTTATGAAATTGCATAGTTCTCAAAAGACGAGTAGAAAGAAAGAAGCACCGAAATTGTAACATTGCGAAGATGGCAATGCAGTGGAAACCATAGAAAGGTCGGGCACGACAGACTTAGATGCCTATAATCTGTGTACACTAGGGTTGTCAGTATCCTATCAATAAGTCGATATATCGCTGCGTTAATGAGACAATTTGCGATATTGCAGTATGATTTTTTGGTTAACGATGTTCTTGTAACGATATGTTAGGAACATTTTTACAACAGTTTCTTCTCACGTGGCGAATTTCAAAGCCTTCTAATCTGCGGTTTATTTGTCGCCCTTGGGTTTACTTAAAAGCTATATTTGTCCATTTTATTTGTTTTTGATGTTCATTTAAAATTTAAGAATTCTTAAAACTCAATCCCTGACCCTGGTTAATGTATATGCAATCTTCCCCAATTTCTATTCTAAAGTACTTTTGAAAACTAGTTTTGAAACTAATTCTTACTCCTATTTTAGTAACAAAAACAATGTCGGTATATTGATATTTGTGGAGTCGATATATGAAATATCGATTTTGTGAATTCCGATTTTTGATATTATCGATTTTTATATAAATCTACACTCGCTGTGGAGATTGCTTCTCTAATAAAGTTCACTTTACATCCTATTTGTTAACATTTCTATTACAAGGCCCAAAACACAAATAAACTTTTATCGTCTTGATAGGTCGATGAAGTTAACCGATTTAGCAGAGTTGTTCCCTGCATCTAAATCAGGGGCAGGCATATTCCTATCTCGTGTGCATACGAAAATTCTCAAAGCAGCGCTGCTCCCACACACACACAGTATAAGCTGATTTGCTGCTCCGCGACGCAGTCGTTGCTACTTAAATTGAGAGCAATTTTTGCGCTGCTCTTACACACACCAATGCAAAAATGTGAATGTATTGTTTGCCTACCCCTGATCTAAACTCTCTTCAGACAACTTTTTCCAACCACTTACCTTTTTCACTTCTGTCTGTCTCATGAGTGAAGCATTGGTGCTGCGCGGCAACATCTTTTGTCCCTTTTTATTGCCAGAAGTAACTCGGCTAGCGTTATTACCAGCGCACTTGCTGGTCTTGATGCTAAGAAATAAATCAAGAATTAGCATCCTTATGGTCGTACTATCCATCTCTGCTTACCTTTGATTTGGAGAAGCCAACGCTTCTTGCTTAGCCGCTGCCGTGGCCTTAGCCTTAAAAGTAGTCGTATTTCGGGTGAATCGATTTGAACTGCTAGCCTGCTGATGAGATGAACAGCCACACCCACCACCACCACCTCCCGCAATACGTGGATGGGTTCTGCTGTCTGTGGATTTCTTAGGGGTGCTACTAACTGCATTTCTCATTCTCTGTGAGACTTTGCTTGATGGTGCACTAGAACTGCACCTGGTCTTGAGCGATTTATTCATCTTGTTTAAGGTAGCGGGCAAACTGGAAAAAATCCTGGACACGGTTGGTGTGGTGGGTGGTGCCTCCAAATCTTGATTGAACATTGAATTGGACAAGTCACCTAGGCCCATTTCGACATTGATAACCTTAGAGCCATGTCGATCGTCGTATCTATAGAGTTTGCCACATTTGTACACTTGTTTCTCTGCGGATTGTTTGGCTTTGAGTGGGGTGCGAGGCTCATCATCAAAATTATAAGTGACGGCGGGTTCCGATTCTTTTTTTCTCAGCAAATTTAAGAGATCCGTCTTGGATTTACCATTAGGACCTATGTCCTCACCGGTGACAATCAAGCCCATTTGATGGCATAGTTCCTTAAAAGCCTTGTGGGATACCAAATCCTGATGTTTCATGGTCTCGGTCAGAGCGAAGAATTTGTCAAATGCCTTGATACCATCGATCTGCTCTTCAATCTCCATTTCGGTATAGCTGGGTTGATCACACAGCACACATTTGGGACACAAAGATGGAGCATTCCATTCAAACTTCTCACTCAACAGATCACTGGCCCGCAGCAGAAACTGGGCTACCAGCACATTTTCCGGCTTACTTGACAATTTCTCTTGATCTTTGGACATTTCCAATTGCAGTGCCTCCTGTCGACAGGCAGTCTCCGATATGTACTTCTTCTCCTTCAGGTCTTGCTGTGTGGTAAACTGTAATTGTAAGCCATGTCCTTCGGGCATTAGACTGATCTCTATGCCATCCAGCGACATGTTCTCATCACCCATGTGACTCAAAAACTCATAGATTTGTTTTTTGATGTGCAAACTTTGGTTCTCCACTGTCGCTGCAGTCAAAGTAGTTGTCGAAGTTGATTCCGATTTTTGCTCCAGCAACTCTGCACCGCGTTGCTTCAGATGTGACGGCACAAACTCCAAGGCATTGGGATTAAGGGCATATTCAGTTTGAACACCCTTTTGACATGGCTCCTTATTTAGGATTGGAAAGATTTCACGCAGCACCAACTGCTCCTGTGTCCTTAACGTGTTTCTAATGTCTTTTCCTTGGTCCATGTTTGAACTCGTGTTTGGTGGTTTTGGGGTTGTGCCAAAAGATTGCTTACCGAATTTGGAACTATTGCGGTTTAGTGGATTGTGGCTTATGTTTGTCTTTAGGTGGATAAAAACAAATAATTTACAAAACAATGTATTTGTTTTATAAAGATGTAAAATTGTATTAATCTTGTAAGGTTTAGGGAGAAGTGAAAAGTGTTTCTAGGTAATTGAGAAACAACGCAACAGTTGCTGGGATAACTCGAAAAGTAGATAAAACAAAACTATAGATTCTACATGTGACTGAGTGAGCAGTGCTTGCTTAGAAACTACGCACAGGAGTAAGCGTAACTGAAAGTTTGTTAAGAGTTAAGAGTGTGGCGGTACCTCTAAAGCGTCAACAGCATGCTTGATTCTAAGAGCGGGAGTATCTAGTAGCATGGCTGCGTGGATGGTTGTTCTGCATTGTAAATAAAAGTTTAGATTTTATTAAAATTAAAGCGAATAAACATGGAATCGCCCCGCAACTAAAGCAACGAACAATACACCTCAATCCGAGGCACCGCAAAACTCTCAACCCGAGGCACCGCAAAGTCCAAAATCTGAGGCAACGAAGACCTCAACACGAGGCACCGCAAAAGCCTTCAATTCGAAGCACCGCAGTCCTCAATCCGAGGCAGCAATGCTGTCGATTCGAGGCACAAAAGCCCTAAATGCGGGGCATCAAAGCTTTCGATCCGAGACAGCAAAGCCCTCAATCCGAGGCACTAAAGCCCTCAACCCGAGTAACCAAAGACCTCAACACAAGGCACCTCAAAGCCCTCAATTCGATGTACCACAGTCCTCGATCCGAGGCACTAAAGCCCAAAATCAGAGGCTGCAAAATGCTTGGCATCAAAGCTCTCGATCCGAGACACCAAGGACCTTAATCCAAGGCACTCAAGTCCACAATCCGAGGCACTAAAGCCCTTAATCTGAGGCACCAAAGAACTCAACACCAGGCAACCAAAGCGCTCAATCTGAGGCACCAAAGGCCCCAACACGAGGCACCAAAGCCCTCAATCTGAGGCACCAAAGCTGAGGCACCAAAGCCCTAAATCTGAGGCACCAAAGCCCTCAACCCGTGGCACCAAAGACCTCATCACAAGGCTACCCAAAGCTCTCAATTCAAACCACAGTCCTTGATCCGAGGCACTAAAAACCCCAAAATCCGAGGCACCAAAGCCATCAATCCGAGACACCAAAGCCCTTAATCTAAGGCACCTAAATCTGAGGCACCAAAGCCCTCAACCCGTGGCACCAAAGACCTCAATCTGAGGCACCAAAGCCCTTTAACTGAGGCACCAAAGCCCTTTAACTGAGTCACCAAAGCCTCGGGCACCAAGGACCTTAAACTGAGGCACCAAAGCCCTAAATCTGAGGCACCAAAGCCCTCAACCTGAGACACCAAAGACCTCATCACAAGGCTACCCAAAGCTCTCAATTCGAGGTACCACAGTCCTTGATCCGAGGCTCTAAAGCCCAAAATCAGAGGCACCAAAGCCATCGATCCGAGACACCAAAGCCCTTAATCCAAGGCACCAAAGCCCACAATCCGAGGCACTAAAGCCCTCAATCTGAGGCACCAAAGACCTCAACCCGTTGCCATAAACTTGTTGTTGCTGCGCCCTTCCAAGAGATTTTGCTGTTCTCTGCAGTTACTAATAAGCCAGCGCCATCAGTAGTTTAACTGTAATACAAAGCTTTAAGTTTTCCCTTTTTCATCAGATCTATTCAAACAGTTCAATATTTCCTCTCATCTTTCAGGTCAAAGTAGATGAATTGGATTCCAAACTGGCCTATATACAGGTCACTCATGTGATACCCTTCTTCTCCAAAGATGAGCTAGATCAACGTCTCAATGAATTCGAACAGAATCATGATGTGGATACATTTATGTATGAGACACCGTTTACCAAAACAGGAGCAGCACGCGGCAGTGTGGAGGAACAATGGAAACGCAAGACGGTCATTAAGAGTAAGCCGAATCCCAAAAATGTTAAAATGTAACCAAAAAATAATAATTTTCATTTTTTGTTTAATTTAGCCCAATACTCATTCCCCTATGTGCTGAAGCGTATACCCGTCAAATCCCGGGAGATTATAGAACTGAGCCCCATTGAAGTGGCCATTGATGAAATGCAATCTAAGGTTTCAGAGCTGGAGGAGATTATACTGCCGCCAGCCGATGTGAAGAAGTTGCAGCTACGCTTACAGGGCAGCGTGGCGGTGACTGTAAATGCGGGTCCCTTGGCCTATGCACATGCCTTCCTCGATGCTAAGGTCATACAGAATTTCTCCATAGATCGCGTAGGCGATCTTAAAGATGTTTTTCGGTAAAATCACAAATTATCCTCTTTTTAAGCGCTTTTTTATATAAATTTTGCTATTTTTCCAGCGACTTTATTGGCGTCTGCCACAAGGCCTTGTGCGTCAACGAGCGCATGATCTGTGCCGATCAAAAGGAATATCATCTCGCCTTGAAGGAAAACTATGAGAAACTGTGTCAGGCCCTCAGTGAGTTGCTCGACGATGAGTCCTTCCAGCCGCTTACCGATGATGCCGACAGCCTGGCCCAGCGCCAAAGCATGGCTTTGTTTAATGCGATCAGTGGCGCCTCACATAACTCAAGTACTGCTTAAGTCAACACGCACACAACACCAGTTACAAAAAATTTACTAAACACCATTTGTAGAGCATACATATTCGTATTTATTCAGCGTAGGCGAAGTAGTGAAACGTAATCATGTAATCTTGTTTGGTGTTCCCCTTGTTGTGTTCACATGTTTTGTGGCAGGTAAAGCGAGCGCAAGCGAGCATTTTGGTTTGAGTCTTGGCTAAAAAAAAAAACTGTTATAAAATTTAAATACACGAAATGCATGTAACTAACCTCAACTAACTAGGAACGAAGGCGGTGGCTATAACACTAGCTAACACTTAACTAAATGTGAAATATAACTAAAATCTAATTAAGGCCCAATGATTATTGTATATCGTACGAGGGGTGTTTGAGTAAATACTGAAAATTGGTACAAAGTTTCTTTTCAAAGTAATAGGCCATTTACACTACGACTGTGTTATGCGTTAATAGCTAACAGTTATCTTTTTCCATACAAATAAAGCCAAATGTTGGCTATTAACGCATAACGCAGTCCTAGTGTAAATGTTGTATAACATTATGTCGTTTAGTTTTATTTTCGAGTAAAAGCCCATCATTTTTTTAAGAGGCTATGCAAAACATTCAAAATTAAACTTGAATTCATATACATTGGCTCGAAGCAACTGTTTATAGCCTGATAATACGCAGAGTTTGGAAATATTTCTTGAACTTTGTCACAAAAAAATTGCAGCGAAACTTTGCAATTCTGTGTAAAACACCAGCGCACAATCGCATTAAAATCTAATTACTGTCTGGTCCAAAATCGCAAAAGAGAGAGAGTATAAGCTAGTGGTATGAATAGTTCGCCCTCAGACAAAATGCGTAGCGAACCTTCGGCCTTGGCGAGGCGAGAGTTGAAAGTTGTTAGCTTAGATCTCGCTAGCTGCATACTGAATAATATTTATTTCATCACAGTACTTGCACAATACTTGCAATACAGCTTATGAGGTGTTTGAAAGGCATTCTATTTATATGAAGTATTCTGACGAAATAGTTTTTTTATCTCTCTGGATACAAGCCTTAAGGCCTAAATCCAAATGTTAATTAATTTGATGTTGAGTAAAATTTTCACATAAAAATGACAGAGGAAAAGTAGAAATAAAATTTTCATTCAAAATTTGCATGAAAATTTTACTTTACATAGAGTTAATTCATATCTGGATACAGGCCTTTAAGGTAGAAAAAAAACATAATTCCGACGATCCATTACCAATATTACTATCGCGATTTGAGGATTAAAGCTGTGTCGCGAGTCGAGATTTTTTTCAAGACGGGCCATAAAACACAAATATGCGACATAACACGAAGCAGCACTAAGTAAATTTCCTATGCAAATTAATACAGAAATAATATTTTCATCGCTCGCTTTTGTTTAAATACATTTACTTTGAACACTTTTCAAACGAGGAAGCCCTATTTGTTGTGTTAAATTAAACGAGGACTTTTGAATTTGATTTGTGTAATAATATGTATGGACATTGACGTGTGTCCATTGTACAATGCGCAGCACGTTCAGCATGGCTCTTGAGACACCCAGTCGAAGCTTGTTACGCGCGAGCCCCAGACAAATTGGCAGCTCACTTCCCGCAGCGCAGCCTACGGTTGGTTAATAATGGGCTAAATAAATTAAAATATAACTTTTTAAAGCAGGAATAGAATCTTTCGAGTTGATAATTCGGTAGTAGGCCAGAGAATTAAGTTTATTTGGGTAATTGACTAGTAATCGGCCGTTCTTCACCGAAAATTCGGGATAATAAGTTGAAAAGACAGAAATTAATATTTCAAATTTCAAAATTATGGTTTTCAAATTCTGCAAAAAAGCCTATATTGAAAATAGTCCTTACTTATGACTAAGGCGCACGTTTGTTTCAAAATGAAAGCGAAAATATGGAAAACCTATACCTACCTATATGTATACCTATTGAAAAGGTTTTGAACTTTTTTCCTCGCCCCCTTTTTGAGGTAAAGTTCAAGGCGTGATATTTTAACTCGGTATCATTCAATTAAACAAAAACCATGGTTGACCAGCACTACGTCTGCTACCAACTTTACCACTAAATAAAGTGCTTCGAAAGAGCTATAAGTTAAAGTGGAAGAAGAAAAAAAATATTGTTTATTTTGACTTTTATTCTGCTTTAAATGCTCAGAAACAAAGCAATTCACAAAAGTATTTTAAAAATTGGCACCAGAGCTGGCTCGGCTGTTGTAAATGGTGTGCATTCTGCGGTCGAAGCGTATTCTTTAGCGCCTTCTTCACGCGAAAAAGGAATATCTAGTACATTCCTTGAAGGAAAATTCGAACGTTCTGAGTACTGTGGGAAACAAATGACCTGGTGGCAACAGATTAAAAACACACTTCCACTCTATTTCGATGGTCGATCAGAACTCAGTCGGCTTGGGTTTATTCGCAATAGCTAGCGCTTATCGATAACAATGTGTGCCCTAATACTTATCGGCTAGGATGTATATCGATAAAGCAAAGACTTATACTCTAATAGATATCACAATGCAAATAAAATATAGTAGATTAAGGGCCCCGTGCCTGACACACTTTAATTTTTTAAAATTTAAACTTTGTTTTTGATTTTGTTTTTTTATAAATAGTAAAAATAAAATTTTATATTTTTTTAATCCTAATATTATTCAAAATTGCCAGTCAAAAATCTAAAAAAAAAAAAAATATTTAAAATGCTTGAAATTTCAAAATTTTGTTGACAAACCTTAATATTTTTTATTTTAAAAAAAAAAATTTGTATAATGGCTCGATAGATAACTTTCTTCCGTCAAATTTACTGGTTCACCGCCGACGTCGAGCTTTGAAACGTAACGAGAAAACTTTAAAGTTTGCAGTTGCTAGGCCCTTCTATTTCGATTTTTGAAAAATTAGTCGATTTTTTCAAAAACTATGCAAAAAATCCAAAAATATTCCCTTAAAGTAACTCGCAGCCAGAGTGGCCTTGACTAGTTTAGCCCTTCCTACTACAGTACTCACCTTAAGACGTTATTTTTAAGGCTGGTCGGAAGAAGTGTTTTGTAGGCCTGGTAAACAGCTACAAAAAGTGACCTTCAAAATACTTCGAAATAGTCAATTTTCATAAGAAAACTTCAGGAATATCTTACAATTAAACCTTAGCCTATCAGACCAAAACCAGCCAGGGTTTTTCTACTACCAGAAGTTTCATTCAAATTTGGAAGGTCTCGTTGGTAATGAACAAATTTTGTTGAATAATGGTTCACAGTGTAATTGGAAAAGATTCCTTAAAAGACAGTCCACAGTATGTGGACGTGGCTCATTTTGAAGGCATTCAATAAATTCAAGCTCATTTGGGCACGATTTCGCTCTAAAAAATTTTTTTTACTAACATGTTCATGCGAACACACGCAAGATAGAAACATATATATTCTTCGCGAACAAAAAGTCGTACACAAAAATCTGAAGCGAAAACCTTCAATAACGAAGATCGTTTTAAATTCGACGAACAAATCAGTGTCTGGATAGCCTGCTTTACTCTGCTTAGGTGATGGCTCTAGCTCTAATAAAAATGAAACGAACGTTTGGACCATTTGGACTGCGTAATAATTAAAATCCTTTTTTGGATATTAAAATATTCATTTAATGCAACGGAGCTGAAAATCGTCAAAATAATATCAAAAAATGGATGTTAATTTTAAACCACACTAAAAGGATCTTTATTGATCTGGTTTTTTTCTGTCGGACGGTTTGCTCGTATTTAATACGTTTAAAACTCATTCAAGAAGGAAGCTGTAAGCCAGAGAATTTTAGCGATTTAGCATTTTTATCATAACTTTGTCATAACTTTGTACCAATCAATCAGATAACTTTGGAAAAGGGCTGCGTTTGGTTTCTGAAAAACACTCTTCGCACTAAATATAAATTGGCTAATAACCAACAACAAAATATATATATAAATGTTGTATGTACGTATTTCCTCCAAACAGCTTGTTGTCTCCTAATAATTGACATAAAATTTCTGCCTTTTTCTAGGACTGTATTTTGTTGAGCAAAATACCAACAACAACAACAACCACACCAACCAATCACAACACACACACACACCCAAACAGTTCCCAAATGAAACAAAAAACACTTGTTAATTTGTAAACCTACAAAAACGGAAACTTAATATTACTTTTAGTTGTTGTTAGATTTTTATGTTGATTGTGAAAACATTACGAAATTAACTTTAAGTTGTGTACATTTTGGATAAGTTTTCATTTACGTTTAATTTCCAATCATTTGAGTATAGTCTAATCTAGATCAAATCTGCTAACTTCTGTGTCTTCTTTCCAGCAAACAAAATCTATAAATGTTATCTAACTAGAAATTTAAGGTTCCAAAAACAACAACTTACCAAAGTATTCGATATAAACAGACAAACAAACACATGAATATATATTTACATGCATTTTCTAGTGAAATCCTAAAAACTACAATAAATATACAAGAATAAATATGCACAATAAATGTTTAAATGAAACTCGTCCCGTCTTTAGGTTCAATTTGTTTTTTTTATTTTCGATTTAAAATTATTTAACAATTTTGAAATTTTGTTATTTGGAAAACCACGACAAAAACGTTTTTGTTAACAGCGAAATTTGTTTTTAGGGGCTACATAAATATTATGATATACGAAAACGAATTACAGATTACAAGCGCGCATTGGGATTCCGGGAACGAACAAAGTTCAGCAGCTCATCCGAATCCTCGCACACAAATGGCTTGATGTGATGGCAGGCCACGTCGTGCCACTTGATGCCGTCGTTGTAGAAGTTATTCAGAATGGACAAGCAACTCTCGTCGTTACCCTGCGCCGCCTCCCGATTGTCGGGCTGTGGCTGATTGTAGCCGCCAGTTGCCGACCAGTCTCCGGTGTTGCGCTGCGAAGTGGGTCCAATCTTTGCACCCGAACCCGACCAGAACCAACCGTTCTCATTGGGTGGCTGCAGATCTGGTCTGTCGCAGCCCGCAAAGTTGCATTTGCGTCCCGAGGTCCAGATGTAACGCACATTGCCGCGTGCTATGCGCTGCTTGACAAAGTCGTTCTCCTGCGGCGTCTCCAGCGAAACGGCGTCCATGCAATGACGACGACAAATGTTGCGCGCATCCAACCAATCCACCTCCAAGCTGCGTGTGGGCGCATGCTCCCAGCTGAAGAAGTAGGAATGGGCCACACCGCGGGCATCGCGATAGGTGGCATGGCGTACTCGGTTCGCACAGCTCCGGGGATCGGGCAGGGCCAAGCGACGCTGGGCCAGAGCCAAAGTGGCGCTCACTGCCAGCAGCAGCAAAGTGCGCAGCACGAACATGTTGTTGGATGGTTGAGATGTGGGGATCTGGAACAGGTAAATGGAACTGTTGTTAGTCAAATGTACAAATCCGTTGACCAAGTGCAGGTCGCACCCATCCATTTCCGCTTCAATGATTTTTTTCATGCGAAATCACTGATTGGAAATTTGATCAATTTTGAGAGTAGGTTTTGTGTGTGTGTGTTTGTCTAATTTAGTAGTTTTCCATTTCGTAATCCATGAGAATTGTTCCCCCGCCTGGCAACCAGTTCGCCGATATGCAAATGTCTTTATTGTTTCATGGTTAAATCCAATAAAAAAGTACAACTAAATTGTATGCAAATCTTAATGGTCTATTGATGCCATCACATATTTACATCAACATCTCCATTACAATTAGATCCGCATTGGCTAATGAGATTTCAGCTCTCAGCTGTCATGGAAATCCATTCAAAAAACGCGTGCTGTGATCTGTTCAACTGATTCGATGAGGTTAATTAGCCAGTTGGCAAAGACAATGGGGAAACAGTCTGGATGTTATGAGTTAATCGAAGTCAAATGGGGGAAGCTACTGAAGTGATGAAGCGAAGGCAACGAATTGGCGCTACTTAAAAACAATATGATTGCAAAATACTTCGCAAATCGAAATATATTGTTGCACAAAAAATTTATTGAGTTAGTTTAATTTTTCTATGCAGTTGACTTTTTCAAGACAATCCTAATGATAGACTGAGTGAATTTATCATAAAATGTTCAGTAGATTGTCTAAGTGACAAAGTTATCCTACAATCTCGATAATGTTTAAATATTTTATATAAATATAACTGATAAAATGTATACAAACGCACAAAAATTTCTTTTTAGTTCAATTTTTGTTGTTGAATAAATAACTTCACCGTTTATTACCCTAATTCGACTCTTCTGATAAGATGTAAAAATTTATTATTTTCGCTTTCATTTTCAGAAAATTGCGAATTCACTTCTCAGCCACCCACACTCTTACTTTTCATTTATTTCATTCCTATATTGAAAAAGAACTGACTAAGGCAAAACTTTTGAACCGAATAACTTGATTGATTATTTGATCGAAATCGAAAACAGGAACAGGCCTGATAGATTTGTTTACAATAGATTTTTATTATCTGACCGAATATTGGTTGGCTTTTACATTTATGTTGTGCGACTTATACACTTAGTTCCAAACTAGAAACATGTATAACTAATTAAACTTACAATTAGTGCATGGAAAAGTATACTGTCGTCGCAAAGATTTTCAGTAATTTACGAAAATAGGGCAAAAGCTTTCTTAAAAAATAAGTAAGTCGGGGCTTGCACGATGAAGCAACTCCCGGAAAATAAGAAAGATTTGAACGATGATACAAATTTAAGAAACTTTCTAAGTAGGCAGAAAATTCAAAGGAAACTCTACATTATTACTCAGTGCGACACTCAAAATGGCCTGGGACCGGGGCCAATAAATTGTGAAATTGGAGGCATCAGGTAGCAACACCTCATACCCAGTTAATCAGCCTAATTTCGCGTTAAAACATCTGTTGCTGGTTGAAAATAGGCGAAAGCTTAAATTTTGAAGAACTCACAAAAGATAAAAGGGTTTACTGCAATGGTTATACTAAACTCTCGCCTCCAATGGACAAGTGGTTAGTACCCCGCCCATAGAGGTCAAACTTAGAAACTTGATTGTATGGAAAACCACTTGGTAGAATTTTCAAAGATTTTAAATTTATTGAGGTACTGACCCATCAATAGTATTCTTAAGAGATGGAAACATGCAACTAAAAACCACGATAGGTTTAACCACACTTGACTACACCCATTATCGAGCCCATACAGGTCATAAACTAAAGATATTAAGTTAAAGTCGGTCCTGCCCGACTTCGATAAGCCCGTTACTCAAGGGAATTAATGTTGTATAGCCTTCCCTTATGTTAGTTAACAGAGCATTAACATTAATGTGAACATTTCAACATTATGTGAGCAAAAAGTGCATGTAGCTCCAAAAAGTATGCAACGTTTTTATAACCTTTACAACTCAGCCATTTATTATCCGATCTTTATGAAACTTTTCTGAATTGTATCTTTTCAAAAGCAAAGCATACTTTAAAGGGCATTATGCACATGTGTCTATAAGCGAACATTTCGTCGTGTTGCTTATCTCTCTCTTCAAAGGGAGAGTTTGGCGATAGTTTGAGGTGACTATTTGGGGATAGTTTGGCGATTTACTCAAACAAATTACATTAGGTATCGCATTTTCATCATTCAATGGAGAAAAAAGGAGATGTGTTATCGCATTTTTTTTCAATCAATCGGGAAATTGGCGATACATCACTAAGCAGGCCCGAATTTTAGCTGCCCCTTTTATATTAAAAGACAACGGAATAAAAACTTGAGAGCTACAAGTGGTGTTATCTTTGCAATATTAATTGTCCAATGATACTGGACAAGATTCCTTTCAATGTTCCTCCAAGATCTTTGCGTGACTTGGTCCCCTTTAGAGTAGCATCTCATAGGGTCAATTATGCCAATAATGAGCCCTATTGATGTACAATCGTCTCCCAGTTGGCATGCGGTTTGACTTTAGCATCAACAATATTATTGTTAAGCGACTTCTTGGGGACTTCTTCTTGTAGTTAAATTGTTACTGTTAGTTTTAAGTTTTATTGCAGCCAGTTAAGGTTATCCGTGGGCGAAATACTAAATAAATAAGAAATAAATAAATATGACAGAAATAAATTGGTGAACACTCTTAGGCTATTCAATATAAGTAGCATTTTAGCCGAGTAGCAACCAACCTGTGCGGTAGTGCAAGTGGTAGAGACGGCATTCCAATCGTGTTCAGTCCGAGGGTTCAGGGTTCGAATCCCAGTGTAAGTGCAAAATTTATATATATTCATAGTTTTTCAGAATGTCCTCTTAATGTTAGGAAGATGCGTATTTCTAATTCCAGGAAAGAAACGCAGTCCTTAACTCCAGGAAAGGGAAAACGCTTTTTTCTCAGTTTTTTTTACTTATCGCTTTTTTATCGCTTAGAAGAAACTTTTTCCTATCTCCCAGAAGTAACGCTTTCCTATCGCCTATCGCTTTCCTATATCCTATCGAATGCGATAATAGTGCGATATCGCCAAAGTAAAGCGATACCTACTAGGCGAATCTCATTCTTGTCTTCCGCGATAGAAAATGTTTGCAAGAAAGTTTTTTTTGTCAAAATACTTAAGTCTAATATTTTTCATTAAATCATCAAGAGAATATCTTTGATTGGAACACAGTCAGGCTAAGCTATTTTCTTAGACGTGATTTGTTTCACATTCGAAAATTTCAATAGTTTTTGGTTCATAGCTTCTAAAAGCGGGACTATATCCAAAAAGTGCATATGTAGTAAAATTCGGAATACAATGGTCTATTAGCCAGATAAATTCACGATTTTGTTCGATTGGCAGATAGTTATAAAGAGTTTTTTAAACTTGCCGAAATAAATGAAATATCTCAGAAAAGTTCATATTTTTCATATTTAAATCAAAATAATGGTATCTTAAAACCAAGAACGAAACTTTGGTTTTGGGTTTTCTTGATCGTAATTCAATTCAGTCTACGTAAAAATTATTTTTTTTTTTAATAGGCAAAGACAATGAGGAAAACGGACAATTTATTTGAGTTCAGCGCCCGAAAATAAATTAGAAACGTTTGCTTTTTTCTCTGGTTAAAAAGCAGGGTTCGATTTGACTTAACTATTGACTAAGCCAACATGATTTTTGACTAAGACTACGGAATCAAATATAAAAATGAAATATTTTTCATAAAATATGATTTGATCAACTAGGCTTACAGATATGAACAAAAACGTTTTCTTACATTTGATTATTGACAAATTAGTTTTTTTCAGTTGCTATCAATTGATAGTCGTTTGAAACATTTGACTAACGACAACGGAAATCTGTGAAACAAGTTGGCATTCAAAACCTACTACGATCTTTATGTAAATTTTTTTAGAGTACAATTAAGAATAGTTTATTCTTCAGATTCGACAAATGCCAAGTCTTCAACAGCCCGATCAATAAAAGATGGATTTTTAAACTTGTTTAATTTGATTGAGTTTGGTTTAGGATATACATAAAAACTCTTATTATCATCCACCATTATATCCCATTTTATTGGGAATCAATTCTCCGCCCATAGTCGATAGAATAAGAGACATCGCTGTACAACATAAGCTTCAGCGACGACCCAACCACGAACCTGCCCCACCTGCTATGATTTATTTTCATCTTTCAGAAAAACAAATAAGAAGTTTAATCGGACTTCTTTGGAAACCGAACCCAAGACGTTTTACACTAAACGAATAAAAGAAGAATCTCATTGCACCATCGCAAACTTCTAAAGCCTCCCGTCTAAATGGGCTTCTTATACTTTTCTGTGCGGTGGTTGAGTGTAGTTAAATTGTGCGCTTTGAAGCACTTTTAGAACATTTAATTTCAATTTATTTGAGAAAGTTTTGTTCTTCTTTTGAGTTAAAGGCAACTTTTTCTGAAAAGGATTGTGATAGTGTCTGCTCTGCTTCCGGTCTCCTTATAAGCTCCGCATAAAGTGTTGCTTACACTACTTTGATTTGCACAACCTACGATACATGCTTATCATCGCCTTGCGCAAGCAAGCATCGGTGGATTTTCCCAAGAAAATAAAATAACGTATATTCAAGGTGGCAGGCATATTTTTCTCTTCATAAAAAATATTTTTAAATTTTTGTCTGTACAAACAAAGTTTGTTTAACAAACATACTTATACTATACATTCATCAATTTTGTGAACAAAACGCAAGTCCTTTAATGCTCACAACTGTAGTAAGTTTTATTCAGAATGTTTAATAAATCAAAGCTCATCAATTTGGCCACCCATTTCAAAGTTTAGCCCATTTGAGTAAGGTACATATGATAGAATGAGACAAATATGGATCTAAATACCCTTCGAAAATCCTAAATATTGTAGTTGATTAGCTTATCGTTTGGGTACAGTGATGGCTAAGAATGAAGTGGCTAATAGTCAAACGTGTGAAATCTGCCGCTTAAACTGTTGCTGACTCACTAAAGCATCGCAGGTGGTATTCTTGCTCTTGAGTTTCCATTTCATTTACTTATTAAAATTTGTCAATTTATATTCAAGTGATTTATGGGCATAATACGCAAGTATTTTGCAAGAATCTAGTATCACCAAACAGCAGACACCTGCCAGCATTACAATTTTTGCACAATATATATAAAAAATACCAAAAACTACAAATTCAAAAAATAATCAAAACCAGTTGCTATTAGCTAGCATAGATGCGGGGTACTATTATAAGCCTGAGATTAATTGCCTCATGCTCTACGAAGAACGGGTTGGCTGGGGGACACACCAAATGTTTGGCAGATGCAACTAGGCTTGGAATTAATTATTTAACAGGCGGCTTGGTATGAGAATGTTGCACAGATGTGCACGATAATGGCCAACCAAACATACTTAAAGCCTGCAATCTTTTTTTGGCAATTGAGCACACAATTTGAAGGTTGTTTTTGGCACGCCGCAATTATATAAAACAAAAATGTAAGTTTATTTGAAGAGCCTAAAATGCCTTTCTCCGATTGCATAATACACAAAAGAAAGACAAAACGACAAGTAATGAACTGAAGAGACCTCCAAAAAGTAGGACAATTGGTTTGGTACCCACAGCAATTAGTTAAAAAAAAATTTACAACTCATCGAACATGTCACTGTTATCAGGCGGAAGAGTTTTAACTTAGCCATGTGTAATGCATGGCCATGACCAGCAAACAACAACTACAATACTTTGGTATAGGCCACAACTTTCTCCATTGAAGCCAAATTGTTTTTTGGTATGCAGAGACACACTTTGACTTCAGTAGAGCCAGAAAAACACTTGCTGCGTACTCTCGGTTGATGAATTGCGTGTGTGTGTGTGTGGTGTGTGCGTTGAGTGACAGTGTGTGAAGTTTGGTATGCTCAGGTATGAGCTGCTTTATGTTGGGTAAGGTCAGCACATTGTGATTGAAACAGAAGAATTTCGAGATCTGCAAAATATAATTAAGAATTGCAGGAGATTCTAGGAGGACCAAATTTTTAGTCGATTTGTGAACTTTTCATTTTAATTTCTTATTTAGAATTAGAAATCAATCGACACAACACATTTCATTCTCTCAAGAGAAATCTTCAGCATCTGCTAATGGCATATTT
Organism: Lordiphosa collinella; assembly: GCA_018904265.1. NCBI lineage: Eukaryota > Metazoa > Arthropoda > Insecta > Diptera > Drosophilidae > Lordiphosa > Lordiphosa collinella. The sequence goes on from JAEIFV010000800.1 coordinate 79,269, forward strand.
GTGCTGCTTTATGTAGAACACCAGACCAAGAGAAGCCAGTTTTTGTTTTGTTTTGTTGCTTTGTTGTAGTCCATGCGAAGACAGTAATTATAACGAAGACGGATTTGCCAACGACAACAACAAGTGATTGCCACACTGCAACTGCAACCCGCACCTTTGTGTACTCTCATATCTATGTACAATACATAAAAAAGGCGGCATTTCAGTGCTAATTAGAAGTGTGCTGGGGAAAAAAACACACACACACACACTCCCATCACATCTAAAAAAGGGCCACCAACAACAAGTCTTAGGATGCTGTTATGAAAGTTGGTCTGGCGGATGCAATTGCCTCTTTTTAATTGCCTGGTCTGGCCTGGCCTGGTCTCCAACGACGACGACGACGACGACGTTTTCTTTCCAGAAGCTGGCAAACAAAGTCACTGGCAATAATATGTAGAAAAACTGGACAGACACTGTAGAAGAAAGTCCACTGCTGCGGTCTGTGGTCAGTCTCAGTCAGCAAGTTTTGCCAAGTCAGCCAAAGGAGCTGAAACTGAAGCTGAAGCCGCAAGGTGCGTTACTTTTACTGGTCAGGTTTTTTAGGCCTGTTTTCTCAGCAGACAAAAGCAAAAACAAAAAAAACAAAAAAAATATCAGAAATAACAATGAACATCAACTTCAAGTGGCAAGTGGTGGCCACATGCCATGCGAAATGATAGTGAAAATGTTTTCAGTTTTTTTTGGTCATGACATAAAATTGTATTTATATGTGCATACTTTTAAATAAATATTGACAATTGAATGAGGTGGCAAGCCAGGTTTGGGGGTCTCTTCCTTCACTTTCATCTTTAAAGTGATGTTAATGAATTGTTTAAATTGTGCAGACTTAAAATATTCTTTCATACGTCTGGTGAGGCAAATGAAAGGGAAATTGTAAGTGAATGAATTGGTTTGGGTTATTCGGGGCCCTTAACCTGAAATTTTAACACGAACGGCAGTTCCTTTTTTTTGGTTAACAATGGTTTTTATCAGGGCAGCAAACCCAAAAAATTTTTCGGAGCACCGGTTTGTGGGTTCAAACCAAAATTTACCTATGGTTAAGATTCAGAAATTTGAGTTTCGAGGTTTTTGGGCGGAGGTTTAAGTTCGATCCTTGATAGTTATCAATGTAATGGTAAGCTCATGTTTTGTAAATATTTTTATATTAAATGATAGCTTTTATTTTCTTAGTTATAATTAAAAATCTTTGATAAATAATATCAATTGACTTTTAAGAAAGTGCTAATTAATGACTTTTATTATAAAACTATTTTAAAAACAGTTAATTTATAAAAGTCTTGAACAACTGTTATTCTCCGAATCAAAAATAAAATGGTTTAAACCCTGGTCAACAAAAAATATCTTTTGTTCTGATTCAAAGATCGGACAAGGATATTCTTATGGGATTTTCATCACTGAACATGAATCTAACCTCCAAAAGTGCACATCACGACGAGATTTTGAGTAAAATGGACTCAAATTCTTAATAAACCCTGTTATTGCACTTTTTCGATCACGCCCACCCAACATTTGTAAGATCATTTTAACAAAAATCACTTGAAGGAGTCAATTTCGAGCCCTTTAGATGATTAAAGTAAGATTACTATTATGTGCGATAAAAGAAGACTCGCAAATGACATGCATATGCTCACAATGTGATTTATTGAAAACCACTCGAAAAAGTTTCGCAAATGACTCGAAAATGATTCGAAACTGATCAGAAGATCGCGTTTAAATCGAACCTTCAAGAAGAGTCGCGGCTAGGGCACCATTTTCTCCCGACAAAAGTATCATTTATAATCAGAAAACGAGCGCATTTATGTGATCAAAAATTTCATAAAATGTTTGCTGGTAGTGTAGAGAATAATGCCTAGGTGCTAGAAGCCTCTATTTAGGCTTAAGTTAAAGCTTAAACTGTCAACCAAATGCTTCAAGACAAAATTGACTTGAATCAATCCAACATTTTTGTGTATCTCATCATATACTACGTTTATGCTTGCAAAAAACCATGATATCAGATCAAGGATCTCAAAAAAAGAGGCTTTTATGGGATTTTATAAGTATTTTTAGAGTCTTTCTATATATTTCATTGAGCTTTCCAGACGATTGTATGACTTAGTTGACAAAAGACGACCAGATAAGAAAGAGATTAAATTTTTTCCTTTGTGTAGTTTTTGTTGAACCGAACCGAAATTTAAGGTTCGGAACAGGTTCTAAAGGTTCAAGGTTCGGTTCACAGCAAAATAATAGTCGGAATTTCTGGTTCGAACCGGTTCTGTTCAAAACCGGCCCTGGTTTTTATACACTTGAATAATGTTGCCCAGAAGTTTGGAACGCATAAAAGGAATCATCTCAGACCACATAAAGTATATAGATTCTTGATCAGCATGACGAGCTGAGTATGTTCAGCTTTGTCGGTCCGTCTGTCCGTCCTCTGTCTATTTCTACGCAAACCCACAGTTTTAAAGCTATCGAGCTGAAATTTTGCACAGAGCTGCACACTGCACATATGTCGGAACCGCTCGGAAAAATTTATGTTCATTATATTTTTACGATCTTGATAAACCCGTCGTTATCGTAATAAGAAAAATCGGACTTACCCTACTATTAGAACGAAAATACATATTTTTGGTACTTTTAGAAAGGTTTTTCCTCTGGATATACGTTGTGGAAACAGCTTTTAATAAGTTCTTCGGCAATGCTTGTGGGTTGTTCTTTCGAGAAGTTGCACAATCAGTATCAGTTGCGCCTCTTCGCGAACGTCCTTGCTTATTAGCTTATGATCTAACTAACTAACCTAACTTTGAATGCCAATAACTATTATTCAGCATCGAGCTCAAAAGTTTCATGCACTGTGTAAATTTGTCGAAGTTATGTAGAGCACAAAAAAAAATACTAACAAATATCGTACTTCGTAAGTCGAACAGCGAAATCAAACTCGGTTTGAAAAATATCAATGTATAATCTCTGCCAATGATTATTAAAAATCGAGTGAAAGTCATTTAGATAGCATAGGAAGTAAGGTTCTCACTGGAATTAGTCAGGAACAAATTGTCTGAGAATTTGAATCTAGGATGCATTCCTCTAGTTCTGCAGACGGTTCGGTCAGAGTGAAGTCTATGAATCGATTTGCGGACCTGTTCACAAGCTAGTCGAACCTAAGCTCTTGGATTGAACCTTAGTTTAAAGCTTCTATTTCCATTTGAAAGTCTTGATATCAGGGATAACAAAATAAATAATTGACTTTACAGCCCCAAAGAGCCAAACCGAGCTTCTTTCTAATTCAAGAGAAAGGGACCTACAGTTTAACACCGAATCCAAACGGCAACGATCATGGCTACGATCTTTATCATGGCTAGTTACCTCACAGCTGGCGCCAACAGCAGGTAAAGGTGACCGGTTGACCAGGAAAAATAATTATTATTAGTAAAGCTGAAAACGAGAAATATAAAGTGGATTTTAAGATTTACATTGATATAAACAACATTTTTTTTTTACTCCATCCCTATCTTTTTTATTTTTTTTTTTTTTTTGGGTTTTCTCTTTCCAATTTTTTTTTTTCTTTCCCCCCACAAATATGAATTTAACTCTAATATAGCGACAACTTTGAATTATGTGCAACAATATAGAATCCTTCCAAAAAAAAAAAAATAAAAAAAAAAAAAAAAAGTACCTTAAATAAATTATGACATTGCTGTCTTTAATTACCACCATTTTTACTTTCTTAGAAGATATTTAGAAAACCTAAAATTATAAGTAGACTTTTCTGAATATTTTAAAACTATGATACTAGAATCGAACTCCGGACCATACTCTTAGAAGAATTTAGAAACCTAAATTTGTAGATTGGGGAATTTCATTCAAGTATTAGTTAAAGAAATAAATTCATTTCTACCTGAAACTATTGTGTGGATGCGGCTGCTTGACAAATCAACTTGAAGGTGAGTACTGAGAACGTTCTTACTTAAAGAAATTTTTCCTTGCCTGATTTTGTTTTTTGGTACTCAGAAACAAAGCAATACACAAAAAGTATTTTAAAAATTGTCTTCTTCACGCGAAAAAGGAATATCTAGTAAATTTCTTGAAGAAAAATTCGATCGTTCTCAGTACTCACCTTGAACTGTAAAATCCAAAATTGGCTTACGGAAGGTTCTAATTAATTCTAAAACCATTTATAAACTAATCTAATTGCAATTAATATTCCAAAGCTCTGCCCTCATTTAAGCCTCTTCAAACTGTCAGTTTGTTGTTGTTTATGTGGTTCACACCCACTCGCACCTCCCAAAAAATAAATAAAAATCGTGCAAACTGACATGCATTCAAGCAGAAGATTGCGCAATATGCGTTTTATGTATGGCGGCCGTGGTGCAAATGAGTGGAAAATCTAATTTTCCAACATGCATGCAAATACTAAATGTGGTAATTTTTGGTAGTTTTTTTTTTTTGTTGTTAGCAGCTGCCAAAATGTCAAACTGCAGTAACAACGGGGGTCATGAGCAGCAGCAAACAGTAGGAGTAGCAGTAAGTTAACTGCAGCTACCTAACAGCTACTACTACTGCAATTTTTGAAGGTCGTTAGACTCTTAAAAATTTTATGACCCACCATAACCAAATACGATAAACTTATGGCTGGGAAGAACACGAACGAATTTCTGCCTTAGTTTCAGGCTAAGTAAATGCAGCGCCACTTCGCTCCTCCACTCATCAAGCTGAAATTCCAATGAAGAAATCCCCCAGTCACGACTCTACAATTGCCAGGCTGCCAATTGACAACAAAAATAATTTATTTTTCGGTATGCGGGAAAGTCTTCTCCTGTCACTCGGCAGCTGATGCTGTGTGTTGATTCTGTTAAAGGAAAGTTGCCTGCCAAATGGGCGTCTCTGACTTCGACACGCATAAATTAACCTGTAATTCGGCTTAGCACACATTTTTCGCGCTCAACTGTGACAAATTCAAGAGTCTCTTTCACAGTTTGGTTACTGTGATTTGGCAAGAGAAGTTCAGTTTTCATAGTCATCATCATTATTTCTCGGCTGCTACTAAGTCATGATTTTAAGCGATTTAATTACTTTGGTGCTTCAATTGTTGATCGCTGGGATTGGAGGCCAGATGAGAGATGAGAGGTTGTCATTTGTAGGCGATTTGTTAAGCAAAAGACAATGATGCAGGGCCATTGTAGGCTTTTGTGGTGGCGGAAATGGGTTTTCCTAAATAATAACACCTTGTATAGAAAGTTTCTTTGAAAATAACATTATGAAATGTTGGTTTTGATATGGTCTGAGGAAACTTCAAAGCGAAGTCTAAACGATTCTATAAATTTGGCATTAACGCTCTCATATGTGAGATATGTTAAGAAAACGCTGCACTAGGAAATTTTCTGCTGGAAAAAGGCAAAGAATCAGAGCACTGTAATGATCATTCGCCAGAACTCTGGCCTTGGCAATATGAATAAGTTTTATATCGGGTGACAGCTAAGAATCTGCACAAACTTTGAGAGAGAGCGCCCTTAGTTGAGCTTTACATAAAAGCTTTCGGGATGACATTTCTTTCTCTTTGTTCTCCTGTCAACACGTTTTCATGCCCCCTGACAAAAATTTTGACAAGTAGTCGCCATCATGCCGTCCGAGCAAGAACGTCTTTGTGATCGCGTTGTAAAATTCTACCAAATGCACGCTGACAAAGGCAAAGTGTTTACAGTAAAGCATTTTACCCAAGAGGGCAAGTCCAAACGCAATATTTCTAGTATTTTGCAACGAAAAATAATAAAAAGAGAAGTTGGAAGTGGTCGGAAAGCAAACATTATGACCGGCCAAGCTGTCAGAAAGCTAACCCAACTTTTTAACAACAAAGACAACATAAGTCAACGAGATACAGACAGAAAATTTAATTGCAGCCAATAACACATCAATAAAGTGCTGAAAAAGAATAATATTGTCGCCAGACATAAGTACAGAGCACCAAGTTACACACCTGACCAAATACAAACTGTCAAATCTCAATGTCGGTGGATGTGCAACCAATATCGCCTTTTTGCCAATATCCCTTTTGTACCAAAGAAACGGAACCCAACAGACTTGCCGCAGTGTCGTCCAATTGAAGATTTTTTTGGAAGTCTGAGTGCTGCAGTTAACAAAAACAACTGGAAGGCCAAAAATATCAAAGAACTGACCAACAGGATTCGCTTATGTATCCGGAAATGCGACCCCAAGGTCGTACAGGACCGCCTGCGGACACATTTTCCGGAAGCTACGTCGAGTGGGTGATAACGGTCCTTTCGACCAAATCCATTGATGCAATTCTTTTGTATATGTAGTCATAAATAAACTGTCACATTTTCATAAAGATCCGTTGAGAATTGTGGTTTGGTTTATACCTCCAATTTACCCGTCTACAATTGCCGTCTATCAAGTCTTAACAATAATCCAGGCTCAAATCAAAAATTTGTAAATTTCGCAATATTTTGGAGCGTGTAATCAACAGCTTCCATTTACCAACGCCTGCATTGTAATATAAGCATTAATTGCTTTTATAAATATTTTAATTTTGCAAATTTGAACCTTAGAAACCTGCGCCGGCAAGCGTCCAACCATTGCCCAAAGTTTCATCGCAATTGGATGAACGGTATAGTTTTTAAAATTTCGCGGTTTTTGGACCATTTCCGCCCATTTCTTTAATTTAGTAATCTTACCAGACAAGCATCCAATCATTCCCCAAAGTTTCATCACAATCGAATATTTTGTAAATTTCGCGGTTTTTGGACCATTTTGCGACTATTTTTGCTACTTGGAATCCTTCCCGGGTAAGCGTCGAACCATTTCCCAAAGTATCATTCACAGTATAATTTTGCCAATTTCGTGTTTTTCGGACTATTTTCCGGCCATTTTTATACACTTGAAAAGTTATTATAATTTTCCCCAGAAGTTTGGAACAGGAATGCAAACCATTCGTAATATAGATGGACCATCATCTTATACACAAACCTTTTAACAAGACTTTCAGTAGAGGACGACAAATCAACTCTAGAAAGATCCATTGGCAATTACGGTTAGACTTATGGTAGGCAAATTTGAGCCGAGACATCCCAAAAAGCTCTATCAGATCACCTCGTTTTTAATTGGCCCCTTTCACAGGGAAACCTAGAAAAACGCCCCAATTAAGTATCTTCTATTTAAATTCAGTTTTAAAGCTATGAGCTGAAATTTTGCACAGAAATATCTGTTAGCTGGCACAAAACTGCACATAGACATCCTCATATCTATATCTCTTATAAGATCAATTCGGTCTTCAGTGCCCTTGACAGAGAAAAATCGGTAACTGTTAATAAATTCTTGTAGCTCGAGTTTTAAAACTCATCACAGAAATTGAAAAATTTTTTTTGTGGTTATACGGTTCGCTTAAGCATTTTGCAGAGTAGGTATTATAAAATTGTCTGGTTGTTTGTAACGCATTGAAGGAAACATCTCCGACTATATAAAGTATATATATTCTTGATCAGCATGACGAGCTGTTAGTTGCACATAAGTCTTCGGAGGTCCTCTTGTAGCTGCCGTCTGTCCGTCTGTTTCTATGCTATCTCCTCCGTCAGTCTTAAGCTTTTCCTCACCAAACTTTGCACGAAGTCTTCTGGTCCAAATACGCTGCACATTTGTCGGAACCGGCCGGATCGGATGACTATAGCATATAGCTGTCATAGGAACGATCGGTTGAAAAAGTAGTCAGCAAGAGAAAACTTTTTGGTTTTTTAATGGAAATGCCCCCAAAGTACGTATTTCTAAGTTTACTATCCCTTCCCATGATTTCATAAGTTTGGTCGAAATCGGATGACTATAGCATATAGCATGCCATAGGAGGAACGATCGATTAAATACACTTTATACCTCCCGAAACATATTAGTTCTAGTGAAAATTAGTTCTCAGAAAAATTTTTTTGTTTTAATAAAAACGTCCTTATCATTGGCATACACTTAATTTATTTTCTTTTACACAATTCTTTAAAGTTTGGTCGAAATCGGATGACATAGCATATAGCTCCCATAGGAACAATCGGTCGAAAAACTAGTTCGAGTAAGAAAACTTTTTGTTTTTTATGAAAACGTCCTTTTATTGACATACACTTATTTTATATACTTTGGACACATTTCAACAAAGTTTTTCTCGAAATCGGCTTGATTATAGCATATAGCTGCAGTATGAATAATCGGTCGAAAAAAGAAGTTCTACGAGAAAAACTTTTGTGTTTTAAATGGGATCGCCTCCAAATTTCGCAATTAACAGTGTATTATGCTTTTCCATGATTTCACACAAGTATACTCGAAATCAGATATCTTTAAGATAGATCCCTAGAAAAATAATGTCCAAAAAGTAGTCAAAAACTTTTCAAGGCGTAACTTTCCCCTATTTTTATTTTAATATTCCAATGACACATAAAGCCTTTAAATTAAGCCATTGGTCACAAAATAAGTCAATGGTTACAAAAGTTTCAATTGTATTTATACTTCGGCAAAGACGAAGATAGCATTGTTATCTCGTTTCAACTTAGATCAACCTTCCCTTCAAGGAGGACCTAGTTGAGACAACAAGGGAAAATACACCTTTATGCGAGAATCGAGATAGCTTTCAAAGCTGAATGATGCTGTACAATAATAATGATAAGCTCGCGAAGGATTTTTTAAGGATTTTCAATTTACCGACCAACAATTATTCAGATAGAAATGTACAAAATTATCAAAGACTCAAGTACTACCAAGCAAAGCATTTTGGAGAAGTGGAAAGAAAATGGAAAACAATTTCCCGTTTTACAAGGGTCTGCAAGAAAGATGTTTTGTATTCCAGCATCAAGCGAAATATGCTTTAGAACGACAAGCCGAGTTTTGGAAGATAGACGAACCAAGGGAGAATGTTTCGAGACCAAAGCAAGTAGGAGAATTTGAACTATTTTTGTACTAAGTTTTTCTTTATTTTTTCCTTCAATCTTAGCTTAGTAGGCTGCTGAGTATACTCTGAGTATACCATGATTAACATGTACAAAAAAGTAAGCATCAAATATTGCTTATATTTAGTAGTTTGTGGTTTTTTTTTTGACAGTTCTTAAGGCGGGTATCTCAATTTTTAATTTTTTTAAACATATTTATTAATATCATTTATAGTTAACTTTTGTTTAATTTATAATTGTTAAAATTTGTTGTTTTTGTGTTTTATTGGCTCTATTTATTGTCTTTACAACAAATATAAATTGTATTTTCTTTTTTAACTATCAAAGCCTGTTTCCACCAAAACAAACCAAACTGACCTATTTAACAATACCAAAACTTCATCACACAAAACGTCATACTCTTCTTCAAACAGTTCTTTCTTCCACTGCGAGTCACTTATCCCTACAGGATATATTCTGCAAAAAAATAATCACCTTTTTTGCTTCGAATAATTCACACTAAATCCACTATGGAGAAAAACTGTCACAGCACAGAGAGAACTTTTCAAGACGAGGCAACCGCACGTAACGCTTTACTTTTACCAACTGAACGCAAAGACGATCTGGCCAGCGGTTTATAGCTTGTCCCCAAAAACCAAAAAAAAAAGGGGTAGACAAAAGCAACAACTGCAAACAAAACGATTGGGTTGTGTCAAGTTGCGGTTCGATCGCAGCTCCAACCAGCTGTTCGATCGTACATCGCAGCGTTAAGTGTGCAAATAAAACTCACGAAGCTTGAAACGGGCTAACGTCTCATTATTAATTCAATAAAGTCAAGTTGCAACTATGTCAGTGTGCCAGGTTTGATGTGCATCTGCCAACTGCAAACATGTTGTCATCAACTTGATGCAAGTTTGCTGCCTCAGTCTTTTGTTTTGCAAAACTGCAAAAATTTGTATAATTGTTTGAAACCGCTATTTGTTTTGTCAATTTGATTTTATTTTAATTTGACTCTCGTTTGCATATCTGTTAATCCCCTAAGGGGGGGCTCGCTCTTATGAACACTTTATACAATATCGATCCCTTGAGCATTTTTCTTGTATTTTTTTTGTTCAAATTTATGTAACAACAAGCATACAAAGCAAAACAGTGTCAATAAAATCAATTAATGTTCAAATTGCTTCCGGCACAATTTGCTCATCATTAGCCAAAAGGTGTTGAAGAAGTAAGGCAAACAAAAAACCAAAACAAACCACATAAAATTTAAAATTTTTCATTTATGCTTCATGGGCCTGTTTAATTATAAGTAGTGGGTCTTCAGCATTAAATTGATTAATGTATATTTGATGTTGGGCACAAATCAAGCCGAAAACATAATTTGAAAAGTTTTAAAAAGTATACAAAATTATGTAGAAAACAAAAAGTTACACGTGGTATGTAGAAAAATTACACGCTACGTGTAGAAATAAAAAAAAGTAAACGAGTCATGTAGAAACGTAAAATGTTGCGTGGACAAATGCAAAGGGTATATGATAAGAGATAACCATCTTTTTTCCAAAGTATTCTGCATTTTTCATTCAGCAATACAAAAACCACACGAAAATTTAGGTTTTCTACATTATCGTTTAGATATTGAAAACCTGACTATGTGGAATTTCTAAACGAAAAATGTAGCTTCAAATCATTTCAGAAAAGTAATATTTTTCATTAAGAAAACTTTTTTCCAGAGGTGTCAAGTAGATTTTCTAAATAAACGTTAAGGACTTCAAATGCTAAATGCTACATTCAGGAAATCTACTCGAAAAGCGTAGCTCATCGTCGCTTCCCTTTAAAACTGTGATTTGCGGCATTGTCGAGCGAGTGTCTAATAGTTGTATGGTGCTAAGTTCCCGAGACAAGATAAGCTAGTTGTGGGTTCAAGTACCAGAAAAGGTAAGTGTAAAAAAATTAAGCTGTACGTTTTTCAGAATGAAGACCTTGCCCTCTTTGTGCCCCTTTCTCCTATTCCTCCCCACATTCCCTTGCATTAAAAAAAAGGCTTTTTTTATATATGGGCCCCAAACATGGCGTGTAGAAAATCTACATGTAGAAATGAGAAAAGTAAACGAGGCGTGTAGAAAAGCTACATAAACATAGTGGGTGTAAAGAAAAACTACCTTTCCATGTATATGTTACATATTTAGTGTTCTCTGTGTACTCAAACAAAACAGAATATGTGAAATCTACAAAACTTAATTTTTTTAACACACCTTGTCTGGGACTCAAACTCTTAAGTCACTTACCTTGTCTCGGAAAATTAAACACAAAAGTCGGCACATACGACTATCCGGCACTCGCGCGGCATTTCCGCAAATGAAGAGGAAACCACAAGCGTCGATGAACAAATGTGATTTGTAATTCTGAATCTTTATTTAGAAAACCTACATGCCACGTGTGAAGAGCAGTTTTCTAAATACAAATTATCGGCTGTGAAACGGGAATCTTTAGTGATTTTCGTATAAGCGTTTGCATTCCAATTTTTAATTTCTTTACCTTTATATGTTAAGTGACAAGTATATTTTCGGTTGCTAGATTAGATGGTGAATGTTAAGCGATTTGGATCTATAATCTTAATATAATTGTCTTTGAACAGTTGGTTTTAATTCGCTTAACTATCGTCATCTTATCTAGTAGCCTAGCATTTTAGAGGCACTTCACATATATATGCAAGCAGTTTAAGTTTAAAATAAAAGCGTTTATACGAAAATCACAAGAGATTTCCTTGTCAGCCCAGTATAAAAATTCTGTACTGATTTTGAGCTACAATATTCGTTTGGAATTTCCACACGCTCAAGCAGGCTTTAAATATCCAAACGTTAATGTAGAAAACCTAAAGATTGCTGTATGCTATTGGCATAACTTTAAACAGAGGCACTCAACATAACAAAGGAGGCTTTAGGTTGATCGGACGCGTTTTATGAGGGACCAAATCCTAACTCATCAGCGATTCTGAGCCTGAAATGTCTATCCAATGAGAGCCTTTCCATGCCAGCGACGGCAAAACTGTTTGGGAATTCCAAAAGCAGCAAAAAAGACAGCCTAAGACAGCCATTCCCCTATTTAAGGGTGTGGCCTCCATTGGACTTTGCACTCAGTGAGCAACCATCGGCCGCCACGATTGAAGCAAAAGACCAAAAATGATTGAGTTCACAATTGCATACAAACAGGAGTTTTTGTTGTTTTAAATGAAATTATTTTTAACTTTACTTCGGCTCGGCCGAAGTTTTGTATACCCTTGCAGCTTCCATTGAAAACAAAAAAGTTTTTCTAAGACTACTTTTCGGATCTTACTTTTCTATGGGAGCTATACTACCATATGTCCGATTTCGACCAAACTTGGTGAAATCATGGAAAAGCATAATACACTGTTAATTACGAAATTTGGATTCGATCCCATTTAAAGCAAAAAAGTTTTTCTCACTAGAACTTCTTTTTCGACCGATCATTCCTTCTGCAGCTATATGCTATAGTCATCCGATTTTGACATTACTTTGTAGAATTGTGTAAATGTATGTAAAATAAGTATATGCCAATGACAAGGACGATTCCATTTAAAGCAAAAAAGTTTTTCTCACTAGAACTAGTTTTTCGACCGATCGTTCCCATGGGAGCTATATGCTATAGTCATCCGATTTTGGCAGAACTTTGTAGAATTGTGTGAAAGCATAACAAATAAATAAAAGCCGATTTTCAGGTAATTTCCATGGAAAACAAAAAGTTTTTCTAACAAAGACTACTTTTCAGACTATACTTTTCTATGACAGCTATACTACATAGATGTCCGATTTCGACCAAACTAAGTAGAATCATGGGAAAGCATAGCAAACTAAGAAATCCGAAGTTTGGAAGCGTTTCCATTGGAAACAAAAAAGTTTTTCTCACTAAAAATAGTTTTCCGACCGATCGTTCCTATGACAGCTATATGCTATAGTCATCTGATCCGGCCGGTTCCGACAAATGTGCAGCGTATATGTACCAAAAGACTTCGTGCAAAGTTTGGTGAGGATAGCTTTAAAACTGACGGAGGAGATTGCATAGAAACAGACAGACGGACAGAAAGACGGACGAACAGGGCTAAATCAACTCAGCTCGTCGTGCTGAACAAGAATATATATACTTTATGTGGTCGGAGATGCTTCCTTCAATGCAATACAAACATCCGGACAATTTTATAATACCCTCTGCAAGGGTATAATAACAGATCTTATAGTTTATCGCCCATTTCTACACTGAGTAAAAAAATGATATTTAATAAGATCCATTAGATGATTTTCGTATTTATTTGGAATGGATATGTCTTTAATATACTTTTAATCATACAACGGAGCTGAAAAACAACCAACGGATAAAAAAAATTATCATCCCTTGGATGATTTTCAGCTCCGTTGGATATTTGCATTTCCTCATTTTGTATTTGATTATTTTTAGATTTCTTAATCAATGGGTTTCTAAGTTTATTTCCAGTTTTCGCTTAGTATTAAACTAATACAATACTATTAGTTAACACCTCATCGCTTATGTATGAAGCCCCAAGCATTCCTTTAATAGTTTTAAACTCCTCCTTCTGCATGTTACATAAACTTTTGCAAACTTTTTATACCAAAGGTACTCAAGTTAATAGCAAATAGCAAGTGCAGCTAGTTTTATTGAGCATGAAACGGTCATAAACTGAGTGTACAACCCAAGCCAAGTATCCACAAGGCAACCGCAAAGCATTTATGATCAGCTGTTTGCATATTTATACTACTTGTTGATCATTTGACATTATATCTGGGTAGGTAAGTAATCGATGGTCACACAATATAAACATAAATCAAAAGTAATGTACATTTAACAATAAACTTTAATGTTCGTATTTTACTTTACTTAAAATATTAGAATGTTCTTGAAATTGTAGTGTAGCTTTCGCCCCTGGCATGATCTGCCAAAGACTTAGTAATTCTATTTGCACTAAATTAAAATAAATAAAAATTTTTTGTTATTTGAGCCAAACTATTTCCTTGAACAATTCCATTTATGTTTGTTATATTTGAACAAGATTATTTTTATTATTTTTCTTCAATTTCATGCTCATTTACTATGTACCAAGGTTTTTCCCTCAATTGCAAAAAAACATTAACAAAATGCTGATGGAAAATGTTTTGATAATCTTGAACTGGCCACCACACTGACATTTTGGACCACAAATGGTGGCGAAATCTTTATAAGTCTTTGATGAATGAACAATGCTAATGTTTAGTGTTTGATGATGCTAATGGTTTCAGTTACAGAGAACACAAGGCACCAACTGATGAGCGTGAGTCCAAGTCCAAGTCAGTCACTGGGTTATGATGTTACCACATCCACATCGCCCAAAAGAAGAAGTTAATTTAGCCGCAGCCTTAAAGCTACTTAATTATGGCCAAACCGTGTTATATGTTGTTATTGTAATTAATCTTTTGTTTACGCTTTGTGCGCGCACTTCTTGTACCGAGTTCTCAGTCATGTCAAACAGTTGCACGACGACCTTGAACCAAGAGATCTCAAGGGGTGGGGCTTGAGATCTAAAGTAAAATACTTATGTCGAAATTAAAGCAAAATTAAATAAAGTAAATAAATAATATTCAATTCTTAATGATTCTTAAAAAAATGCAATCCTAATTTCCAGAATTAACTCTTTTCCAACCAGCCACCACATGAAGCTTAAAGAATTTTCTATAGTCTAAGTAAAGATAAATGGCCTATCTAAGGTTTTCACTATTAATGTCACTATAAAATTTATTGCCTTTTCAATGTTTACTCAAGTTCATTGGTACAAGGCAAGTCAGCTTCTGATTCGAATTCTAATCTCAATGAAGAGGATGGCATCTCACGCACATCACAAAACTCAAAAAAACTCACAAGTCGCATCTTCAAATTGCATTACAAACATTAAAAATGGAATTATGAGGTCGTTGAGTAAATTAATTTTAATTGCAATTCAACAACTTCAAATCGATTCGTAAAATTTGTTAGGCCACCCGTGCAAACTGACTTTGAGCGCATTTGTTTGCATTTTGTGGACGATGTGTGAAGTCATTAAGTGTGAACATCGCCAATTTGATTGCCTTAATGATTGGGAGCCTGAACTTGAACTTGAAGTGGCTCGCTGACTGGCAAAAGGTCGGCACAAAAGACCAACACATTTTTTTTTTTGACTTTGTTCGTATTCATGGCTGAGACTGCAATTAGATCTGCGCACCCTAAAGGCAGAAGGCAATTATAAAATGGGTCTGAAATGATACCAAAAGCCGCTTACCATGAAGTTAAAGTACCGAGGCCTTAGACCACATTGATATATTGAGTTTTTATGTGTGGGGGCCTCGCGTGGTGATTTATATTGCCTGCATTTCACTTTCCTCTAAGCAAAATTGGCAAACTGAGCTGAGCATCCCACGCTGACTATGAGTATGTACTTATAATTGGGTCGCTTAATCTGTCATCTTTCTCCCTCTCTTTCACTCATCAACTTTTTAATGACAATTGGCTCATTGTTTTATGTCCAAAATTTTTAATTGTGATGTAACGTCTGAATTTCATGGCACTGGCAAAGGGAAAGTCATCATTAAATGTACATTAAGCTGACAATTGATTCCAAAATAAACGAATTTTTAACCATTTTTCCCAATATTTTACCTTAGCAATCTTTAGCTTTTTCTTTATTATTTACACTAAGCTGAGAGGTCCAGTTTATAGAAGGAGTGGGTTTAGTTCTAGAATCTAGATGATTTTCGTGTGCTAAGCTTGAACCTATTTTGGCAAATGCTTCTTCACATCGTGATTAATTCAAACTTAAGGTTGATAACATATCACCTAAATAAGTCTCTACCCATATTTTCAGTCTGCTCTGCTTTCGACCATAACCGAAAAAATAAACCCTCAACCGACTGTGCGCTGCTATAGAGCTCTCTGTTAAGCGGCTGTTGTTGAGCACTCTGCACAGGTCGGTCTCTCATCAACCCAATAACAGGCTTATTTCAGTCAAGCGGCTTCCAAAGTGTGTGTTGTTTGAAGACCGACAAGTATAAATGTTATTTTGAAAAGGTTGCTGTGAGCAAACTCAAGTGAGAGCAGAGAGCGCCAGTGCGAGAGAGAATGAGAGAGCGCACATAGTTTGTCGCATACATATAAAACATGCGTTGAGATCGGTAGCCTGAAAAGTACACACGGACTCATACATATAAAAAAGACCTTTTCAGTAAGCGGTCTCTGCAAATCGGTCGGCAAAAGACCAAGAACGAAAAAAGCAAAAACAAATGTGTTTCTCTCCTCTCACAACCGAACACAATCAGAGAGCGCAGTTAAATCGGGTGCTCCACGATTTTTTGTTAATATTTTTAAAAAAGATGAAGCGTCGGGCTTTTGAACAAAGTCCCACAAAATCGACTAAACACTACACTCAAAAAAAATAATGAATTTCTTCCTTGGATTAAATTTTCGTACTCAATAGTTCGATAAGAGATAAAATTCTCGATCCAACAACGAAATTCTTGATCCAAGTATGAATGTTTGAACCGATTCTGACAGAGCTTTCTTATCGATAAAAATTCTTGTGTAAAAAAAGGGGAAATTTAGGGAATATCGGAGCGGGGCCTGGAATCGGCGGAGGGGTTGTACCACAACACCAACCCCCCACCCCCTCATTTATTGTGAATTTTTTTTATTTAATTTTTCTTACCTTTACTGCGACTCGAACTCGGGACCTCGAAAGACTGCACTCACAGACACCACCACTTAGACAACAGCACCACATCTACAATGCCTTGAGCATCGTCCAAATTTATATTATAAACTGACGCGAGCGCTCTTCACTCGATTGTTTCCCCACACACCCCTCTCGCAAAAAAAAAACGATGCAGTGAGAGCGGGTTCATCGCTATTCTCTCAAATGTGCTTGCTATCCTATCTCAGTTACTTTTCCTCACCCTCCCCGCCTAAAAACACCAAACAGAACGAATTTAGCTCGATTTCAAGCGCAAAATTCTTAAAAATTTAAGAATGAATAAATTTTTTTTCAAGAGCGTTCGCACTTAAATTATTCGTTCTACTTTTTTCTGGGTGTACGCCCATGAGTTCTTTTTTTGGCCAATTTTTTTATTTTATAAAATATTTTGTTAGGTCTATGAAATGAATCAGAGTCCTGATTTGATTTTAATACATCCGTGTTCAATGCCTTTGACACTTTGCCATCAAATAGAATTCAACAGCATCAGCCCTGAACCGCGCTAAACCGTTCTTTATTAAGTAAATAAAGAATGCATACATTATTCCAACCTATACAGGCCTGTTCCCGTTGTTGATCTCGATCAGATCATGTGGAATCCCGTTTCCGAAAAACGATCAAGTTATTCGGTTTCAAAAGTTTTGCCTAAAAGTCAGTGGAATGAAAAGTAAATGACAATTTTCTTGGCAACGGTGATTCTTCTCATCTTGCAAGTATTTTTATTTAAACATGTCAAGTATTGTCAAGATTTTGAAGTATCAATAGATATATAAAGCGTGTAATTTGATTTAAAATCATTTACTTTAAACTTGTACCTCAGAAATTGCATGTAGACGAAAGCAAAAACGATCGAAATGATTCCGAATCAGCGCATGTGCAGTGGGAATCAAAATTGTTAAGGCTGCCTTATAAAGGGTGTTTTTAAGAGCTATAGGAAAATTTTTCAATTTAAATCAAAAAAAAACACATAAAATTCAGAAAATGCATGAAATCTTTATTTGAAGTCGATAGTACGGTCCATATAATTTAATGTTTGAAGATTATTTCACGCAAATGTTGACCGTGACTGCGCCTCAAATGGTCCATCCGCTTAGTCCAATTTTGGCATACTCTTTCCAACATTTCGGCCGGTATCTCACGAATAAATGCTTCAATGTTGTCTTCCAATGCGTCAATTGAAGCGGGCTTGTCTGTATAGACATGAGCTTTAACATAACCCCACAAAAAATAGTCTAAAGGCGTTAAATCGCACGATCTAGGCGGCCAATTGACCGGTCCCGAACGTGAAATAAAATGTTCACCGAACTCGCCTCTCAATAAGTCCATTGTTGCGCGTGCTGTGTGGCATGTGGCACCGTCTTGTTGAAACCACATGTCATGCAAGTCAAGTCTCTTGCATTTTGGGCAAAAAAAAGTTGGATATCATCTCACGGTAGCGCTCACCATTCACAGTTACGTTACGATTCGCATCATCTTTGAAGAAGTACGGTTCCAATGATGCCACCAGCCCATAAACCGCACCAAACTGTGACTTTTTTCTGGATGCATTGGTAGCTCTTGCAATGCTTCTGGCTGATATTCACTCCAAAATCGACAATCTTGCTTATTTACGTACCCATTGAGCCAAAAATGAGCTTCGTCGCTGAACACAATTTTTCGGTAAAAAAGTGGATCTTCGGCCAACTTTCCAAGAGCCCATTCACCAAAAATTCTACGTTGCGGTAGGTCGTTCGGCTTCAATTCTTGCACCAGCTGTATTTTGAAAGGCTTCACACCTAAATCCTTCCGCAAAATTTTCCACGTTGTTGAGTAACAGAGGCCCAATTGCTGCGAACGGCGACGAATCGATAATTGATGGTCATCATTAACACTGGCCGATACAGCTGCGATATTTTCTTCAGTTCGCACTCTACGTAAGCGTGTTGGTGGTTTAATGTCCAACAATGTAAATTTGGTGCGAAATTTAGTCACAATAGCCCGAATAGCCGCTTCAGTGGGTCGATTAAACTGACCATAAAATGGAAGAAGCGCGCGATGAACTTTCTTAACAGAGCACGCATTTTGATAATAAAATTCAATAATTTGCAAGCGTTGTTCGTTTGTAAGACGATTCATGGTTAAATAATAGACCAAACTGAAGATGTTTGACAGTGAAACAAAACACGAAACGTGCGTGAGCTGTTTAAACCAGTGTTGCCAAAAAGATAATAGCTAAAAAATCACACTCTATTTCACTCGGAAACGGGAACACCAAAATGAAAACGATTCGGAATTGCGATCGTTTTACTCTTTAATTCCACTCGGAAATGGGAACAGGCCTGATAAAGTTCCTCGTGTTCTTGATGTTGATGGGCTCTCTGTAACAATTACTCAGCCTGCGCCCATAACAAAGAACCTCAACACCACTTTTAAATCTGCTGTAATTGTTGTAACAGTGAATAATTAAGTATTTTTCTTTGTTATACTTCGGGCGGAGGTACGGCTCATCCCGGCCCGCAATTAAAAATGTTGAATACCTCGTATAATTTTAAAGATATCAAGCTCATATAGCATAAAGATCGGATAAAAAATGGCAGAGTTATAAAGGTTATAATAAACGTTGCATACTTCTTAGCTCCGCATTGGCTGTTTGCTGACATAAAGTTTAAATGTCTACATTAATGCTAATTCTCTGTTTAACATAAGGGAAGGCCATTAAACATTAATTCCCCTGAGTAACGGGTATATCGAAGTCGGGCAAAGCCGATCTTAACTTACGCCCTCGTTCCAAATTATTTTGGTAAAACATTAACCATCTTCCATATTCTAAACGAAGTTATTTTATTTACTGTTTCGATTTTCATACATTATATAATTGCAAATGCAATGTGTGTCTTCACGCTTCTGCAAATTTAAATAAGTACCTATACATGTAAGCACATTTTTGTATGCACGTGTGAACAAATACCCCCCAAGACTTCAGTTTGCTTCTGCATATCTCTTTGGTTACATTGGCGCGCCATTGTCATAGCAAGAAAGAGCAAGACCCGGCAAACTATACTGGAGTAATGCGGCTTTGGAGGAGAAGGAGACCTTTCAATGCGGTTTCTGCAAATTGTTATTGTTATTGTTATGACTGACTCTCTGGTTTTTGCTCGTGCTGTTGTTGTTGTAAGCAAATTGTGCGACAAAATTCTAAGTTAAGGCACATGATTTGTGGCGTCGTCAACTGACGCTGACTGTGAGGCTCATTAAGCGACGCTGGCATTATGCAATCCCACATTTTGCATTGTTGACAATGCTCTGGTCGTATGAAGATGCAGATGAAGACGGTAGATGGCATGGGCTTAGCTAGTAGTTGAATTCAAGTTGGTTTTGTTGTCAAGAGCTTTGGGAAAGATTGCCAACCAATTTCCTTTGTACAAGTGCTACCCAATGTAATAGCTTAGGCAACAACACTTAACTAAATAAAAATTGTATAAAAACAGATACAAATTCAATATCAATCCTTACCTAAACTTAAATAATTTGTATACTTTTAGGGTCTCCGCAAAAGTAGGAACTAAGAAAGAATTTTCAATCCTATATTTTATGAAGTTTCTTTATGTAAAACAATTGCAAAAACTTTAAGGAAATGTCAAGGTCTGCTGATGATAAGACACTGAGGTCATTGAACCAGCTTTCTGTGAAAGGTTTACAAAAACACTGTGGATAATCAGAAAAAATCGATTTAAATTCGATGGATAGACAGAGAAATCCAATTAAAATGAAGACCGATAATTTAGATTCATTGGAATTCCATTCATCTCATTGTTATATCAAAATTATCGAGAAGAAGTACTCATAGATAATTTAAAAAACTAATTCACCTGCTCATACTCAATTATCTATGAGTAGTAGCAGGCATGAGCCCAATACCGATTCTTCATATCTTTTATCTACGAGTACTTTCTGCTAATCGGCAGGAAGATAGCCCAGTGTTTTCATTAACCCTCCATCAACAAAATCCCATCATTCCATTCACAAGCCAAACAACAATTATACATTGACAATTCAAACTTAATCTCTGATAACAACAACCCTTCAATTAGGCAAATGCGCCTAAAAGAAATAACAAACCGTTTAGTGTTTGAAATGCTACCGTACGCCACGGATCCGTCGCAACGCTTCCATCAACGCCTGTGGCGTTGCCTGTTCTGTGCTCGTGACTTTTATGGCAGCATACAGTTCCTGATTGGCGTGGCCTACGCCTTGGGTATTACGCCGCAGCATGTGGCCCGGAATTGGCAGGGTCAGCGTGTCGTGCGGGAGACCCCGTTTGGGTTCATTAATGCGATTTCACGTTGGTTCCTCTTCGCCTACTGCTACACCCACGTAAATCTGCATAATGAAAGTCTAATCGGTTACTTTATGAAGAATTACATCTCGGAGGTCGCCACCCGAATGCATGATGTTTTAGGCATAGGTGCAGCAGTTGTCGTATTCATTGTTCCTTTATCCTTGCGAAGATATCTGCGTCGTTCCATTGAGACATTGGTGCGAGTTGATCAGCGTTTGGAGCAGATACGTTCCCCGGTCAACTATAATTATATTTTGAGGCACTGCTTCAGGGTCTTGGCGTTGATAACGTTTTTGGACGGTACCGTAACATTCATCTGTCTGAGAAGTTTGGCCCATTTGGATGTGCGACCTACATGGCAGTTGACCCTTATAACGACCTACGAGCTGTTGGCCACATCCGTGATGATTTGCCTATTTTGTTTGTTCACACGATCGGTGCAATGGCGTTTGTCTCGCTTAAACCGGGTAAGTTGGCTAATTAGTCACTGAACGATCTAACCGGCACAATCTAACTAAAAAAGTTTGGGAGATATGAAGTTATTTTCGAATTGTGGGGAAGGCAGAGGGCAAGGGATGAGGAGATGAGGATCTTGCGCAGAACTCTTCTTAACCTTCTATTTTGAAGAATTCCTTGGACTCTGCGATTTCTTAACAAGTTACTCTCCAGTTTGTTTGGGTGGTGTGATACCTTGTCAAGGTATCTGAAGGCCTGCTTGTTGATAACATATCCAACATGGAACTGCAAGGACCTTTTCACATGAACCACGCTTTTTTTGCTCAGGTGAACCTTCGCTGCGATGCCATAGATATGCAGCCCGTACCTCCATACCGGTGCGAGAATAATCTTATACAAGGTGGCTGATGAATATTGCTACATTAAGAAAGTCAAAAATTTTTTTTTTTGAATGGAATTCATTTTTCTTTTATTCATGTTAAAGCTCATTCATTTTTATTAAATATAGCTTAATTAGATCTAAAAATAATTGAATTTAAATGCCCCCCCTGCTCGTTGATGCATGTGCGGCATCTTATCAAAAAGTTGTTCATTACTGCTTGGAGAGTTGACACAGGAATAGCCGCAATTGTTGCTCGAATGGATTGCTTTAGTTCATTCAAATTTGTCGGTTTTGTTTTGTAGACTTCCTGTTTGCAATAACCCCACAAGAAAAAGTCAGGTGCAGTAAGGTCGGGCGACCTGGGGGCCAACGGAATGTGGAGTTTCTGGATATCAGCTTATTGGGAAATTTTCGTCGCAATTCTGTCATAACAGGCTGGGCTATGTGAGGAGTTGCACCATCTTGCTGAAACCACACAGACTTGAAAGGAATTCTCTTTCGGCGTAATTCTGGATAGAAAAACTCTCTCAACATGCTCAAGTAACGGTCTCCAGTAACAGTAACGGTGTGACCGTTTTCTTCGAAGAAGAAGGGCCCGACAATGCAGCGTGATGAAACTGCACACCACACTGTGACACGAAGTGGATGCAATTCCGTCTCATGGAGTATCTGTGGGTTGGAAGCACTCCATATTCGACAATTTTGTTTGTTTATGTTGCCGTTTAAGTCGAAATGGGCCTCGTCAGACATAAAAAAGACAGTTCAACATGTTTTCGTCCTCTTCCACCATTTGAAGCATCTTCTGGCAAAATTCCAAGCGAATCGGCAAGTCTGCTGCGTTCAGTTTGTTGGCCATTTGAATTTTATATGGGAATAAGTTCAAATCATTGTGCATAATTGACTGCAATGACTGTCTACTTATACCCATTTGAGCAGATAAGTTCCTTGTCGAAACTCTTGGATTGTTTTGTATGGCTGCAGCTACCGCAGCGATTGTTTCCTCCGTTCGAACTGTAGGGTTTCGATGGTAAGGTCTTCTTTCGACTGTCCCACGCTCGGCAAAATTGTTAACAAGTCTCATTATGGTCCATCTGGTCGGAGGATCGCCGCCAAACGTGCGCCTATACTCTCTTTGAACCGAAACTACGGACTCCAGGGCGTGATAGCGGCGGACAATCCAAATTCTTGTTTCAGTGTCCCAATTATCCATTTTCCATAAATTTAAAGATCAATCTACAAAACAAAAAAAAATTAAGTAGATTCATCAAATAGAAAAAAAGTTATTCAATTTTTTTTGGTAGCAGCTTTCATCAGCCACCCTGTTCTTGTGAGAAAAACTTTTTGCTTTCAATGGAATCGTCCCTTATGTTGTCATATATTTATTTAATATACTTTTACACAATTCTTAAAAATTTTGTCGAAAATCAGATGACTATAGCATATAGCTGCAGTATGAACGATCGGTCGAAAAAGAAGTTCTAGTAAGAAAAAATTTTTTGTTTTAAATGGAAACGCCTCCAAAGTACGTATTTTTAGAAAAATTTCACTAAGTTTGTTATCGAGATGACTATAGCATATAGCTGCCATAGGAACGACCGGTCGTAATGAGAAAACTTTTAAAAGTCAGAAAAATTTTTGTTTTTAATGGAAAACGTCCTTATACATTGGCTTAAATGACATATTTCTACAAAAAGTTTGGTCATATCAAAATCGGATGGCTATAGCATATAGCTGCCATAGGAACGATCGGTCGAAAAACTAGTTCGAGTGAGGAAACCTTTTTTGATTTTAATGAAAACGTCCTTTTAATTGGCATATTGTTATATTATATACTTTAACACATTTCTACAAAGTTTTATAAAAAAATCGGATGACTATAGCATATAGCTGCAGTATGAATGATCGGTCAAAAAAGAAGTTCTAGTGAGAAAAATTTTTTCGTTTTTAATGGGATCGCCTCCAAATTTCGTAATTAACAGTGTATTATGCTTTTCCATGATTTCACAAAGTTTAGTCGAAATCAGACATCTATATAGTATAGATCCCATAGAAAACTAAGGTCCAAATAGTAGTCTTAGTTAGAAAAACTTTTGTGTTTTCAATGGAAGCTGCAAGGGTATACAAAACTTCGGCCGAGCCGAAGTTAACTTTCCCCTATTTTTTATAATAAGAACTGTGAAGCTCTTCAAAATAGGCATTAACCTCGGACTCCACCTCTTCATTGTTGCCAAATCTTTTTCCTCCGAGCCATTTTTTCAAGTTTGGAAATAAGAAATAATCAGAGGGAGCTAAGTCTGGCGAATAAGGGGCGTGAGGTAGCAATTCAAATTTTAATTCATTAATTTTAGCCATTGCAACGGCAGAGGTGTGAACCGGCGCATTGTCATGATGGAACAGCAAACGCGGCACCCATCTTGCGCCTAACTTTTTCATGTCCAATTTTTCGGTCAATATGCGATGTACAGCACTTTTTGAAATGCCTACACATTCAGCTAACTCACGAACTTTCAATCGCCGGTCACTCAATACACATTTTTTAATTTTGGCCACCATTTCTGAAGTGGTCACCTCATTTGGACGCCCATTACGATGTTCATCTTCGCAGCTCAAACGACCTCGCTTAAACTCAGCCACCCAATATTTTATTGTTGTAAACGAGGGAGCAGAATTACGTAAGGTAGAATCCAGCTCCTTTTTAATATTGGTTGGACTAAGACCTTTTATATGAAAGTATTGTATCACATAACGATGACCAATTTTGTCCATGTTTGCAAATCAATAACAAGCGTTCTCTATTAAAATCGACCAAAAAAACTGTGCAAGGTAAAGGCACCAAACTTCAAACTTAAGCTTTTAATAGTCGGTACTTCCCCTTTTTAATATTTTTTGTGAACATTTTCCAACACTACTGTGCTAGGTCGGCCATTTCTGGGACGGCCCTCGTATAAGTGGTTCTCGATGCTCTCGATTTAATATAACCTTTTCTTTAAAGTAGATAATTTATCACTTAACTGTTCATTCATAGAAACGTGTCCTCGTGCCAGTGAGAATTCCACATAATTTGCAAATGGGCGTGGTCGACTCGCTTTTCACATTTTGCCTTACTATTTTACATACACGCTGTGACTATCAAAAGTGCCAATTTACAATTCTCTAACTCAAATGGCAATTGCGCACAGCATGCTTCATTCAAAAACTGATCAGCATATGGCAAATAAATGTCCTGTACTCCAACCCCATCGTTAGTCAGGCACTAGAGTGTGAACAGGATTGTGATTACTAACTAAGTGTCTCATGATGATGATGATGATGATGATAATGACGATAGCGAGGGCACAACAAACTCATTCACACTATTTATATACAATTGCACATCAAGTAGTTTTGTGGCGTCTATTTGACTATGCTTCCCCAAGGCCGCACACGCACACACACTTGTTGCTATCCTCCTCATCGTCGCCACATCATAATGAGGTTTCACTGAAGCTTCACGTTTCTGTTTTGCTTTAGCAATTCACATCCCTGCGTAGTCAACTTCGATACAGCTGCCGTAATCCTGGCTGCAGTTCGCTTTGAAACGTTGAGGTTGAATGTCATGTCCACCGCATTACGTCGCGTTCGCAAATACTTCATCTCTTCGCAGGTTTATGAGGCCTTGCGTCCTTTATTTTTTCTCACCTTTTTGTACGGGCTAACACCGTTTCATGTGGTGCGTCGCAAGATGGGTGAATCCTATTTGAAAATGTCCTGTTTCGGTGTCTTTAATATATTTATTTATATTTTTTTGTGCGGTTTTTGTTACATCTCATCGCTGCAACAAGGTGAATCCATAGTGGGTTACTTTTTTCGCACAGAAATCTCGACAATTGGTGATCGTTTGCAGATTTTCAATGGTTTAATTGTTGGTGCTGTGATTTATACGTCGGCTATATTGAAACGTTGTAAATTGCTGGGAACACTCACCATACTGCACAGTCTCGATACGAACTTTTCGAAAATTGGCATCCGTGTGAAATACTCGCGCATTTTTCGTTACTCGATTCTGGTGTTGGTCTTTAAACTGTTGATACTGGGCGTATACTTTGTGGGTGTGTTTCAGTTGTTGGTCTCCTTGAATGTGACACCGTCGTTTTGTGTGTGCATGACATTCTTTTTGCAACATTCGGTGGTATCCATTGCCATTTGTTTGTTCTGTGTGATTGCATTCAGTTTCGAGCGGCGTTTGAGCATCATCAATCAGGTGAGTGGAAATGGGAGGCCTAAGGATGGAAATTGATTTATGATAGTCCCTTGGATTATCTTTGCTTTGACTTTTTCTATTATTAAGGTGGCACGAGGTGAGATTTGTTACATGGGGAAAGTTGAGGGCAAAGAACTGAAGAAGTTAATAATTTTTTTGCATACTTTGGGGGGTCTTTCATGTTGAAACAGAACCAAAACATAACTTTTTTCTAGGCTGAGAATAAATGTTTTCAGTTGAAAGTCTAAAATAATTTTTTTTTTTAAAATTTAAAATTTCGATTTTGAATTCTATTTTGATATCCGAAAATAGACAACCTAAGTCTGTTTTTATAACATTTCTAGAAACATTTCTTTTCTCATCACTTTCTTCAAAGAAAAAAGAAAAATACACAAAAACTCAAACAGGCTTTTTAATTAATACGCTGTAACCAATTCAGCATTATAAGAGATTAAACTAGTAAATCATTTCTTCTAGTTTCTTATTAGTGCAAAAGCGCCTTTATTCTCTGTCCATTCATTGATATAAATACTCCTACAAATGAAGTCTCCAAGGAATCAAACAAAAAAAAAAAAGCCAGACACAAAAATGGCCCTTCGTTTTCTTTCCCCGAGGGGGCATTTCTCTCTCCATTAATTAAAACGTAACAGTTTAAGCTAAATACTAGACTTGTATCCGGCATTAAAATGATAGAATTATTTACATTTACTTAGACTTGGACAGGACCCCACCTCATTAGGGGTGACAGTTTTGTAGTTGTCATTGTCGCTGGGGCTAAAATGCAAATATTCTGCGGTGCCTGGTTTCAGTTGCCGCGGATTGCTCAAGCAGAGCAGTACCCTCGACATGGAAGTTCTGGCAAAGGAGACCGCAGTGGAAACAGCTAAACCCTTTAGCCGTCGTGTACGCCGGTTATTCTCCGCCAAACAACTGTACGGCTGTCTCCGTCCGCTATTCTATGTGACCTTTTTGCAAGGCCTTACTTCCTTTTACATCAGTTGCGATAAAACCACTGGCCGTAAGGATATCAAGAAATCCCTTTTCGGCTATGTGAATGGCATTTTGCATATAATCTGTTATAGTGTCTGCTATTTCCTGACCATTTTCAACAATTGTGAATCTGTGGCCAGCTATTTCTTTCGTTCACGTATCACTTACTTTGGCGATATACTGCAGATTGTCAGTGGTTTCATTGGCGTCACTGTCATCTATTTGACTGCCATAATTCCCAAGTATCGCTTGGAGCAATGCCTGCAAAAATTTCACACTATGGATATGCAGTTGCAATCATGCGGAGTGAAGATCATGTATAGCAAAGTGCTGAGATTTAGTTGTGCTGTGTTGCTCACAATATTCATTGTGGATATCAGCTTTATTTGGGGCACCCTCTGTGTGCTTTATTCCTCAGGGACAACGCCAACACAGGCGATGCATTTCACTTTCATTACCCAGCATACGGTTATATCGATAGCCATTTCCTTGTTTTCCTGTTTTACCTACCTGGTGGAGATGCGATTGGTAATGGTTAATAAGGTAAGCGGAGGAGTTTCGATAGGATGCAAAGACGTACAGCCTTGTTCTCAATTCCACTTCCGAAACAGTTTTATGATGTAGGGCCGATTTCTCAATTTCTTAATGGCTTCTATGTTTCCGATTAACTAATGGGTCAATGAAGAAGATAAGAAATCAGCCCTTAGAGCCCTAGTATTGTCCTAGCTAGCGGTTTTAAAACACAATATTTATTAAGTGTAATTGAGTACAATTGTGACATTCTTAAGATCAAAATCATTTCAGAATTTCCTTCTGAAAATGTTGAAAATTAAAAAAATATTTTTTATTTTCTTTTAGGACTTTAGGAATGTATTTTAAAATTTATAGATTTACTAGAAAAAATATTGGGAATTGACATTTTGATTAAGGGATCATTTTCAAATAACATACAATATGTGAATCGAAACACTTTTTAAGTTGCCTGGGAAGCTGAAATAAATATTTACGTCATCCCAGATTGCTCTGTTCTGCACCTTAAAAATCTGGAACGTTTAGACATCTTTTACATATCTGAACTTTGTTTATTGTACTGTTCGGTGCTGAGACCAAACACATTCTGAATTTCGTTACAAATATTTCTTTAAAAGTGTAAATCATTTCGAAAATTTCTTAAGCTTTTCAGTTAGTTCAAACATTTCAGCCATGCTCCCACTTTCGCAAATGTTGGTATTTAAAACGGCGATATCCGAGTCCTTGAAATGTAAAGTAAATGGAAAATATAGGTTGATGCTCAAACAGATACTCCACGGTACCATTTTGTTAAGATGTTTAACATTTTAACATTATTTTTACGGACTTTTCTACTCAATTCGCATTAAGAGCACCATATATGTTGAACAAATTTTTACTAGAAAATTGCAATTCGCAAAATTACATGAAAACCGGAGCATGGCTGATTGTCTTTAGATCTGCAAATTTTCTCAAAACATCAAGTCAGAAGAATGCTTGGGGTAAATTAAATTAGTTTCGAACCGCGCCACTCTGGTCCCAAAGTCGATTTTAAATACCCTGTATCCATTGAAAATGGGTCAAAGGGGATCATGAAATTGTGCAAATTTATGTAACAGGTAGAAGGAAAAATTTCCGATATATATTCTTGATCAGCATCAACAGCCGAGTCGATAAAGCCATGTCCGTCTGTCCGCACAAACTGTTCGGTCTCAGAGACCATAAGAAATGAATAAATTTAGATATAAGTTCGTGATTGATCTGGCAAGTTTAACCGATTTGTATTAGAATTCAAGTTTAAATTAATTTTAAATTAAGATTTGTATTTTTAGCTGAGCGCCAGTGTAGTTTAAGTGTAGTTTTTGTTTACGGTGCGTTTTGGTTTTAAAAACTACACTGTAAAAAACGATAAATATGGATCTGTATGCAAGTCGGCCATACTTGCCAGATCAATCACGAACTTATATCTTATGAAATAAATAAGGCAAATCACATTTAAGAGATAAAGTATGAACTATACAATAAACAAATCAAATTATTGAAAACAACATTTTTCTAAATATAAACAGCCGGGTTGCAAAACAGCCAAATTAGCCATTTTCTGCATTTTCATGCCTAATTTACAGTTATTAATTTATCAGATATGGTTTCTAACGCTAGATTCGGATTCGGCGTGAAAAACTTGTCTAGAATACATCATTCTTTAGCTTTAAAGATCCTGTGCTAAGAATATATCAATTTTAAAATCTTTGTCAAAATACTTATGCCAACCGTTCATTTAGACAATTCGATTAATATTTTCTAATCCCAGCAGCTGATTGTGGATCATTTATGAATTATTGAAAGCGGACTTACACTACAGTATTCGATAAAAATTTCAAAGTTTTGGGATTTTTTGTTTAAAAGATAAAAATGGTTTTTTATGAAAAAAATTTTTTGATCAAAATAGTTATGCCGACGACTGTAT
>JAEIFV010000801.1:0-143260 GCA_018904265.1 Lordiphosa collinella
TAAGGCCCTATTCTCCTTCAGCTTGCTGTTTTTGGACCTTTTTTGAAAAAAATTCTCATTTGAAAACGCAAAAGATATTTGAATTTTGTTTTTTTATTGAATTAGTAATGAATGAAAGAAAATAAAAAAAATTTTTTTCGCCGCGATATAGGGGCTGTCCATAGATGATGGCACCGTCAAAGTTGGCCCTCAAAAAAAGGGCATGGTGGCGGCCACGATTCCGCCCAGTTTCTGAAAAAACAAAGTTTAATCGACGTAAATGGTTATGATCAGCCGTAAATAAAAAATTTTGCGTTTTTTTGACAAAATGGCGGCCACTTGAAATTGACAAATCGAATTTGGACCCATTTTTTTGTAGTTTAGTGTAAAAAAAATAGTAAAAAAAATCGCAAAATTTTTATTTTACTACGGGCCAGAATGGTGACAATTCTACGTCGATTAAACTTTGTTTCATCCAAATCGGTTCAGTAGAACTGGCGGAATCGTGGCCGCCAGCTCGAAAAACGTGGTTTGGAGATAAACGCGTCTTTAAGTTTGCAGTTGCTTGGGAATTTAGGTCACATTGGGTCACTAAAAGGACTATATCTCCTAAACTAATTCGAGTCTTCGAAAACCCTTTTGGGGGATATTTTTGAATATCCAAGCTATAAATAAATGCCAAAAAAAGTCGAAAAATTTTTTTGGAAAAAGAAAAAGGCCTTTTAAATTTTTGTAGTTTTTTGTGAGTTTTTTTTTTGGATTAGTTAGTATTTGTTTCTTTTTTAAAAAAATATAAGAATATTTAGAAAAATAATAGAAATTGATTAGCTATTTTTCTCGGTTTTTTTTGTTTTTTTTTTGTTTTTTTTTTTGTTCTTTTTATTTAGCCAGGGAGAACAAGGAACTTTTTTTTGAGTTTCTGGAATAACCAAATTATGTTTTATTCAAAGAGTCACAAACTTAAAGAACTTCAAAGATATAACATTGTAGGTATTATTTTTAAGCTGGTTTAGTTAAATCTAGTTCTTTCAACTGTACATTAAGTGGACCCAATTCAGATTCTGCTTGTAAACCTTCAGCCTCATTTTTCTCCTCAGGACGAGCAGGGCATTGGGCTTTGGCTCGCTAAGGTTGGTTTTCATTTGCTTGGCTATGATTTAGAATAGCGAGCTCTTTGACGTTTTGCAATCAATTTCGCATACGTGTGCCTTGGTTGAGCGTTATTCAGTTTAGCCTCTTCAGATCCATGTTGTCCCAACTGCTGTTCATAACGGATTGGTCTGTCACTTCGTACTCCATATTTTGTGAGCTCTTGGCTGCCATTGGAAGCGGCAAACTCAGCAGTTCCAGTTGTATGTTGAGTATCATCATCTTCAGAAGAATGCCATCCACTGGTTCTAGCTCCACGCTGAAGGCCGATCGAAGCCCAACGTCTATGCTCCACCGGCTCCCGATATTGATAATCTGGGTACGCTTGATTGGCCCCACGTTGGCCACCAGTTGGTCTGTTCCAGGGCCTCTGAGCACTAGTTTGGGGTTCATCATACACATGCCATCTCGAGCTACTAGCTTCATTCGGCAAGCTCTCACGCGTTTGATTTTTTCTTTCATCAGAATAAGACTTCGGTTGATGTCTATTTTGGTACTTCCAATGTCCTCCATTTGGCTCAGTTGCATTTTGAACGCTTCCAGCCCAACCTTGAGAGCTGCTTGGTTCTTCATTGGGGCTACGTCTCCCACTTCGCACTTCATATTCAGAATCCGCTTGCTTGGATTGACTTCCACTATACCAAGCGCTACTCATCCCAGGCATCTCAGTTCTTCCAGCTTGATGTGTAGGACCATCACCTACATAACCCCATCCCGAGCTACTTGCTTCAGTCTTAATGCCGCTATAAGAACTTCCACTTTTCCATATTTCGCGATGGCAAGCATTGTTCTTATACTCCATTTTAAACATTTCCCTGTCTGCATTTACGGGCCTCTGTCGTCTGGGTCGAAAGTAATCGGGATCGTTGACATAAGGAAATGTATTGCCATGAACATCGCGCAGAGCTATAACGCCATTGGGCATTTCCGGGTAATCTTTACCCCACATGTCGCCCTCAGGCGCCTCATAGTTCACCACCTTGAAGTGCTGCATTAGAGCCACCAGTTCCTGTTCCGCTGTGCTTGTATCCTTCCAATCGGCCATGGTGGTAACCCAATTTTTGGGTTTGGTTTGCGCCACTTCTTGTATAAACTTCATGGCTCTAATATCCGCTCTCTTGAGCGGCAGCTGATTTCTTGACCTGGCGGCCTAGACCCATGGCTTCGGTGATGTCCCATTGGTCCTTGGGGTAACCGTAGGATTTCTGCTCCATATTTTTCGACATTCTTTTCCGACTTACAAAATGAGAATGACAATGACTATTGTGATTTTTGTGAACTGTCAAAAAAAAAAACATTGAGTCTGATTGCAAAGGTTGCTTTGTTTTTGGCTAAATTTTTGGTCAATTTTTGACAGTAAATTTTTAAACAGTAAATTGTAAAATTTAGCCTTAAGGCGTCTAAATAAATAAATAATTTAAATTTAAAAAAAATTTATAAAAAGTC
Organism: Lordiphosa collinella; assembly: GCA_018904265.1. Taxonomy (NCBI): domain Eukaryota; kingdom Metazoa; phylum Arthropoda; class Insecta; order Diptera; family Drosophilidae; genus Lordiphosa; species Lordiphosa collinella. The sequence goes on from JAEIFV010000801.1 coordinate 2,575, forward strand.
AATTTTAATAAATTAAGGAATTATTTTATAATTTGCTGTTATCAGTATCACACAGTTTTCGCAGATTCCTGATCTTATAGATGACGCTAATTCATTAAATCAAAATAGTTTTGGTATATTGATGGGATCTTTATCTTACAAACTGACGTACAACCCTTTCTAAAGACGAATTTTGGAAATTGCCTTTATCTGGAAAGGGATTTCAAAAATTTCACGAATCATTATCGCCATTTCAAGGTCGCTGTTGCTGCTGCTGCTGCTCGACCGCACAAACCGCACCAACAGATGTAAAGATCAGATCACTGACAAACGCATTTTTACGAGTTAATAAGCCTCACATTAAGTACGCCAGTCGCTGGCCAAGTTATGATATATGAGCCGTAAATTGAAACTTTATATCAATGCCGCTGCCTGGTTGGCGTTTGCGGGAAGATTTGCATACAATATTATTACAGCATCCGCGGCATCTGCTTAACTGCTTAACGACTTGTTTTGTGCGTTCATAAAAAAGAAATTCCCTGTACGCGCTTTATTAATTGGCCAGAGGAGCCTCCGCCCCAGCCTGCCTGCCCACGTAATCATCATCGCCCCATCGAATAGCCATAAAAAGTGTGTCCTCAACTACGTGGTAGCTGCAGCTGGGCTGTGCAGATGACATCAGCAGTAGCTATAGCCACGGGGATGACATCTTCGGAGACACAGAGAGATGTGGCAATTGTGTGGCGTTTTATGTGCCAATTCGCTAATGAATTAATTAAATGAACATTGCGTTGGAGTGGTTAAATGATTTTTATTATTTTTATATTTTGTGGATTTCTATAAAAACAAATCAACGGCCAATGTCGTTTTTACTAGCCGTTCAATTAGACGAACTTTTTGGAGTTCAACAACCGCCATCAATTGAGTCAGTCAATACCAGAACTTGACCTGCATCATGAATCATGGGCATTTAACACAACAGTTCAAAAGAGTCAACAAGAAGTAACCACAAATGACGGCTGCGGAAATGGGGCAAAATTATTATGGAGATATTTATAGGTGGGACAGGAGGTATATTCATTTTAACTCTGTTGTCTGCAGTCTCCTTAAAAGCGGTTTTTAGAAAAGAAGGTAGTGTTACTAGATTTTTATAGGTAGGTAGGCTTCACGAAAGAAACGTATTGTGGCGACTCTGCCACCACTAGAGACGAACGATTATCGATTACTCTGGCGGCTATGGTCACACTTGTGGGGATTAAGGTCGTACTTAATCTGCTACTAATATTTATTGTTTATTAACTTAACTAGTTTAACAAGATTGTTAGGGAAAACCAGCTCCGAGCGCTGGCTTCGCGTTCGCTTGTTATGCACACACTCACTACCACTGAAGATGCGTGAAATGATTAATATTCGTGATAGTGTGGCCATAGCCGCCAGAGTAATCAATAGTCGTTCGTCTCTAGTGGTGGCAGAGTCGCCGCAGTATCTTTAGGCACGATTCACGCACATCATTTTGGAGTCTTGCGCGTCACTCACGATTCATGCACAATTTAAGAAGCCGTTACGCACGATAAAAATAATTCTCCACAAATATTATGCTTGATGGAATGTTTAGCACTAGCATGGAATGCTTTCTTAAATATGGAAGGCACGATATATTTTTCCAAAATTCTGGATTTTACAGATCCATTTTCCACGGGAAACTTAATGTAATTTGAATTTTATCACTTAGTTACACTGACACTTAATTGATTTCGATGCCTTGTAGAAGAAATCTCAAAATTCAGCAAATCGTGTATTTAAACTATACTGTTTATCTTAAGATCAAGTATCGTTCTGCATTTCATAAGAAAGAAAAAAAAAGGAAAACTTTTTTATCTTGTTACTTATTTTATTTTTAAGGAATCTGTAGCCCAGGATGCTGGGAAGCCCTCGAAACAGTACTCTCCAGACAACCACTGCTATCCATAAGCAATATAAAATCTTTGTTGATTTGTGTTGATTATTGAATTATAATCAACCGTTAAACTTGAGCCGGTTAACAGCCACTTTGACTTCAATCAAATTATGTCCATAAAATTTCATATATATATGCTATGAAATCTTTTAAAAATGTTTCAAGTTTCATTAGAAATCTCGGGAATGCTTTGAAACATAGTGTAAATTTATTTTAATTTCGTTTTGATTTGAAAAATTCATATGTTCTCAATTCCACTTCCAATGCAACTTTCCGGAAACGGAATTGATTCAGTTCCTCGCAACACTAAATCGAAATGAAAAGTTAGGAGTTGCAAAGTCAGCAGTCGGTGGTGGATTAAAGGTGACCAAAACAAGTGACCGAAACGGTGACCAAAACAGTGACCGAAAGAGTGTCCGAAACAGTGACCGAAACAGTGACCAAAAAAGCGACCAAAACAGTGACCAAAACAGTTACTTAAACAGTGAACAAATTAGTGACCGAAAAAGTGACAAAAACAGCGACCGAATCATTGACCGAAACAGTGACTTAAACAGTGCCCAAGACAGTGACATTCATTTTCGTTGGGGCAAAACAAAACAAAATTACTTTATTGGCCCTGTTCCCAATTCCGCTTCGGTTTTCGTGTAAACGTTGGCTTCTAATTTAAAAATATATTTGGAGGGTGACAAGCATATCTACGGTTACTAAGTAGATTAGGTTTGACAAAAGTCAGAATTGTTCAATCAGTTCAAACCGATTGCTCAATGCCAAGTGGATTCAATTCGTCAAAAAATATAGGACCCGATCTAGTAACCACAGATATTCCTCTACCATTTCATTTCAAATTGTGAACTTTAAATTACAAAATCCGATGTTTAGAGGAAAATCGAAGCGGAGTTCGAAACAGGGTCGTTTATTCTTTTGCAAGTATTGTAATTTCAAGTCATCCCTCGTAAAGAGCTTCGCTTGGTGAGATTCTAAATTATTTTCGTTCAGAAAATGGTTCATTTCGTTTAAATTTTGAGAAATTTAAGCTTAAAGTTGTTCAAATTGACTATTTTTATCCTTTTAAGGCGTGTTTTGTGGGGAATCCATTATTTTGCTTTTAACTTCGTTAATATTATTAAAAAATGCTTCTGCTTAACTTTAAAAACACTTGTCCTAAGCAATTCTACGATATTTTTAAGGAAATATATGGGTTTGAACCACAAAATTTTAAGCTGCCCATAATTATGCAAACATTTTCATTAGAATTCCATACTTGACTTGCCTACCGAACTGTTTTCGCAATGTACAGCTTAAGGCAGTAGAGAACTTTGTTATTGCAAGCATAAGTCTCCAAAATAGTATATCTTTGCTTAAAAATATCGTAGAATTGTAAGGGATAGTTAGTTTTGAAATTAAGATATAGAACTTTACAATATATTTAAAAATTTGCCACAAAACTCGACCTTTAAAGTATCAAAAGCGTCATTTTAAGCCACTTTAAGCTGAAACTACCATAAATCTAGACGTTTCCGTAAACTGATTCGCGTTCAGCAAACGAAAATCATCGAGTATCTAATATACAGAATTCACTACTGTGAATTAAAAGCTGAAATTTTTGGTTGAAGTTTCTGCACTTTTGGATCAAACTCCGCACAGTTATGTTTATTTGTAAATTGTGAATTGTAAATTCAACAAGAAACATTGGTAATCTGAAACATTTCATTAGCCAGAGAAGGAAAGGTTGTTTATACAAGCTTTTAATTCTGCCACCGTATATGATTAGGTTTGAATTCGGTTTGTATAGTTTCTTCTTTAGAAGGCCCTTCAATACTCATTTGGTTAACGTTTTGCTAAATATGATATAATTGTTAAGTTCTTAAACTGAAAATGGCTTAGAAAAGATTAACCAAGATTGCTTCTAATTTTATTTTCAATTAATTTTTCTATAACCTAAATGAAAAATTAACAAAAGTACAAGTTCTCTTTCTGTGTCAAATGAACATCTGTTATTGGGACCCACATTTCATCTACCGATTACACCTTCAACCGCAATTACTCATCACATGGTTATTTCTCTCTGTGGCACATTGAACCCCAGTGCCAAATACCAGAGACCAAGTTAACCCAGAAACTACAGATTGTCTCCAAAGTGTACAAAAGAAATAAGTTCAAATTTTCTATTTTCATTATTTAACAAATTGTTGAGCGGCTTAAATGTATCGCGCCATTCTCGACTCCAACTCGAACTCTCATCATCAGTGTGAGTGAAAGCCGGCGCAGGTAATCAGAGAGGAGAGCGTTGAAAATGTTCACATAGAATAATTCCAATTTCCATTTCCATACGCCGCTCCAATTTCAAAATTTCCCAGTTTCGGGCAATTATTTCAGGTAGTAAGTATAAGTTCCTCTAAATTGGGGGAGGCAGTCGTCATCATACTCGCATTAAAACTAAGTGCCACTTAAGAACTTGCGCAAAAAGCCCTGACAAGCCACTGGAGCGGCTTTTGTTGTAACTAGTTCGTTGCCGCCGTTGATCACCATGTGCATTGGCAATGGCAATTCCAATTTCTAAAACGTGATTCGTGCAGCGACAAACAAAAGCCCATTAATATAATTTGTGTCTGGAGTCTGGAGAGTTGTGGCTGATCACCCCGAAAAGTTACGTCCCTAAACGATTATGAATCGGCGGCGAATGTTGAGAAAACATGCCACCAAAATAGTTTGTTTTTTTGAACGTTTTGGCCAGCGGCTGATGACTTCCCTAGATCAGATACGAATGGCCAGACAACCCGACAATTGATCGTGTCGTCGACTGACAATCGATGACCATTTCGTGGGTGTTTTGTGTGTGTGTGTGTGGGCTTTTCCGTTTGGTTTTTAAGTTAGTTGTCTAGATATTTGAACAGAATTGTGTACAATTACTCAAAGCGACTGAGTAACGGGTAGCGAATGGTGTGGATTGTTTATGGATGGAAACAAAGCATACAAGGTCCATTCTGAAGATCAAACATATATCTACCTTAAGGCCTACGTTTACGACATCAAAATTGTAGTTCTTTTGAGTTTCTTGGTTCGGTACGGAACCTGATTTTATCCCCGTATCAACGAACTGAACTAATGAACTTTTAACTATATTGAACCAAGTTCTCAACTAATTTGCACCTTGGTGGGCCATAAAATGTACAATTTGTAATGATTGGGCAAATAAATTGCCACCTTCCTAATTCACACACACAAATTTCTTCATCATCAGCTAGCTAAATATAGAACTCCAACTAAGTGAGGTACCAGCAGACTCTTCATTAGCATTTAACAGACAGGCTCGACGACCAGTTGATGACATTTCATTTTGCCGGGCTTCCAGGAACATTGTAAGCTGTTGAGGATAAAAACCAAACTTGTGGTCACACATGCCATAAACTAAATGACCACCCGGGTGGCTGGTCAACATAAAGCAAACGCTTTATGGAGTCGTCGGTGATGCCGTTCTGATGATAATGAAATCCCTTTTTGTGCGAGAATGTTCTCCTCTGGTTGGACTCCGATTCCTCCTCCTACCGCCGAGCACACTTTCATTTTCAGGCATAATTAATTGCGTCCGAAAGTGGACAACACACAAATTTTGTGTGTGACAGAAAGTAAAACGTAAAGGAACAACGAACCTGTCCAGACCAATAAACCGGATCAATAGCGCTGGGGCAACTTTCTTCTGTCTGCTTCTGACACACTAAACTGACGCAACGTGTGGCAAGTGCAACAAGTGCCAGGCTACGGGACGCCCACGAACCCAACATCAGGCAGCATCGGCTTCCTGTTGAGCCAAAAATGAGACTTGAATAGTTGGGCATAAATGAAAATTAAGCTTAAATTTAGGTGGCCACAGAGAGAGAGGGAGAGAGAGGGGGTGATGGGGGAGAGGGGGACAAATAAGTAAGTATGCCTTATTCACACGATACCGCAGATGTTTGTAAATGTCATGAGTGCAGAGATTAGGGTAGGGTGGGGCATATAAGGCATTTGCTACAATTAGAATTCACTCTTGATATCACTGAGCTAGAGTGAGATGGTAAGATGGCTATCAAGAATAGAGAGTAAAGTTTTGAAATTGAAGCTGCAGCTGCGAACTTTCTTTTGCTTATAACTTGACAATCGTTCAACTGTTTTTCCGGGTCTTTTTTACGCCAGTGCTGCCCAAAATGCCAAAAGCCTATCCGATGGGATAGGAACTCATAATTCTGACGGCGTAGCAGCAGACACACGCATACACTCAGTGAAAAAATAGACAATTTCATACTTGGATCAAGAATTTTTGTACTCAATAGTTCGATAAGGGTGAAAATTCTCGATCCAAGAACGAAATTCTTGATCTAAGTATGAATGTTTGATCCCGCTTGGAAAAATCGAACGGTCGTCAATCGTTTGGTCCTCATTTCGCATATTGGTTTCCAATATCACGGGTGCTGCATGCTTGCCATTAGAAGGGACGTTTGCATGTTGTGCAGACTTTTTCGCTTCTAGCCTACTGCCAAAAGGAACTTGCATCAAAACACTTGGTGGTGTGACCATTATGTATGCAGGTTTCTTAAATCTGGTCACACTGGGCCAAAACAAAAGAACTGCCACTTTTGGTATTTTTGTTTTGGCAGTTTTAGTACAAATAAAAACAAAACAAAAAGGATCTTTCGTTTTCAAGAACAACCAGAAATCGACTTAAGATTGGGGTCTTTCATTCAAAAACCGTTTTTTTTTGACCCTTTTTAAAAAATTCTTATTTGAAAACGCAAAGAATAATTGAAAACTTTTTTATTTATTGTATTACAAAAGGTTCAAAGTAAATAAAAAATTTTTTTGCCTCGATACGAGGGCTGTTCAAAAAGTAATGAGACTTCAAAGTTGGTGGTGAAAAAAAGGTGTCGTCACGGCGGCCACGATTCCGGGTCTCCGGAGCGTCCGAAATGAAAAAAACGGGGTTATAATCAGTATAGATGTAATTCTCGGCTGAACCTCAAACTTAATTTTGTGATTTTTTTGACAAAATGGCGGCCATTCAAAAAAATATTTCAATTTCGGGCTTTTTTTTGTAGTTTAGTGTAAAAAAAAATAGTAAAAAATTTTTTAAAATTATGGTCGAGGTTCAGCCGAGAATGGTGACAATTCTGCGTACGATTCCACTTTGTTTCATAAAAATCGGTTCAGTTGAACTAATATCATGGCCGCCAGTTCGAAAAACGTGGTCTCAGAGATAAACGCGTTTAAAGTTTGAAGAATTTTAAAAAAAAATGGCATATAAGTACAAATAAATGCAATTAAAAAAATGTGGCAAATAAAGTTCAGTTAAGTAATTAGGCCTCTTCCTGTACTCTCTTGCGGTTAAGTCTGTTCCTTCGGTTGCGCCACACACAGCAAGAGATACGCAAATTCGGTTAAACTGCTTGTCAAGTTGACTAACCGCACATTGAGAAATCGGGTCTTAATAGACTGAGATATTGTTCGTTCTCACGGTCACATTGAAATACCAATTTTACTAATGTTAAATAAGGTCGCATTATAAATAAGTTATCGATTGTTTCTATAAATATGAATTAGTCTTGAAAAAAGCGGCGAGAGAGAAGCGTATGTGTCTCTTAATTTTGTTTAATTTTTGTAATTAATATTATTTCATAGGAAATAAAACACCACAACCCACTTCTTAACTACATAAAACACACTCATCAATAAGCTGGAGTCGTTTTATTTGCATATCTCCCCGTTTGGACTCAAAAACAGGCTTCTATTGACAATTTCTTGAAATCAAAAACGCTCCTGAAACAAGAATTTCACACAGAATATGTTTGTATTCGATAAAGATAAAAAAGGTGTATTTATCACATGTTACAAAAACTACAAGGTAGCGCACTCTGCAGGCTCCATATTCTTATTCGATAGAGGTTTGATAATTCAAAAGGTGTAGTCGGATGTATCGAACTGACATGGTCGCATTCGATTTCCTGGTGTTGCGAGAAACTTATATCGAACGCTGTCAAAAAAGTTTATAACGACTGAGTATCCCTGGATTTTTTGTGTGTTTCAGCCCTTGGGTACGAAAATTTCTCGAGCATGCGAAAAGGCACTCTGTTTGCGCTACCCTTTAGTTATTGTATCATGAATTTATCTCTCTCTCCGAACGAAACAAGACACGTTACTTATCTTCTCTTTAAACCTAGTCTTTTCCATACCCCCCTCAAGTGTGACTTGGTGCAGCTTCCATACAATTTTAATGGTCATTCGAGCCGGATAAGATTAATAAGACGAGACGACTTATTTGAAGTCTCATTTCTGAGCTCAAAATTCTTGATTCAAGTACAAAATTTCTTCATATTTCACTTACTATGTACTAGCGTCAGCTTAACCGCGACCTATTTCTTATCATAATTTCTTCCCAACTGAATTCTATCCAAATTCTTTGGCCTGCTGGGTATTACCATTGTCGACTCACCCATCCTTGAGTGTTTGTTACTTGTCGCAAGGAGTGGTGTAGTGTGGTGTGGTGTGGTCGAACCCGATCGCCTGCCAGCCTGCCTGACAGAACCAGTTTAATGGCACATGAAAATTTCTCCAAAAAATCTGCTCCGAAGCTCCGAAAGTCTAAGCCAAGGGGGAGGCGTGGCAATTGTTGATTTGCTTAAAAGAAATTCACTTTCCTTTGGCGAGTGCTTTTCCTTTTTGGTTGTTTTCGGACATGGGCAAAAAGGCAAAGAAGGTCACGAGGATTCGAGACGAGGAACGGAGGCGCCTAACAAACCCAAAGTCCAAAAACACAATTGAATGCAAACTCTTGCATTGGCAATGAGCACAAAAATACTTTTAATGAAAGTTGGCACTTTGCAGCAGCGGCTGCTTTGGCTTGTTTGGGGATTTTCAGTTTTTTTTTTTTTTTGATTTGTGGCAGGCAACCATGGAAAATGACAAGGAAAATGGCCCCCTGGCTGTGTGGATTGTGTGCGTGTGTGTGTTTGTTGACGGCGAAAATCGTTTAACCAGGAGTTTGTGCAGTTTCGACCAAGGTGAGAAGCTAATTGGAGGCGATATTTGTTTCGAGATGCTTTAATTGGGAAGCGCCAGTTGAAATGGAGTGGATGGAATAGTAAAACTTGCTGCTAGTTGGAAGTATTCAACTTCATACTACCATCAACAGTCGGGCTAAGATTTGTATACGAAATACTTTCGACGTTTTTTGGGGTTTCCCCGCTAGAGTCCCTTTCCGAGCTTAACTGTAGTTCGCAGGAAAATGACGCTGTTGCTAACATTTAATAGTTATAGTTCTCCCAAATAACATTCAAATTGTGTGCTTGATGGGAAAGTGAGTGTGTGTTTACCCCAGTAAAAGTGTCTTTTGAAGTCACCGTTTAAAAGTGTGTGTGGTTTTTCTCATGTCTTGTTGTGTGTGCTTATCCTTTTTTCTTTTGCTCTGCTTCCAATTTTTCTGCCTCTTTCATGGCCTTTTTCTCCTCTTCGCTTAACTTTGGCTCCTCCTCCGCATCGGGATCAATGTTATTGTGCAGTTTTGACCAACGTGGCACACTGAACAACGCCCAGAACGGTATAACCATCATCAAAGCCAGCGATCCCCAGCCCAAGATCGTACGCTGAGCCGTAGTCATGGGAAAACGCGGTGGCCCTGCTATGGGCATGTGTCGGCGCACCTGTTGCAATTGACCACCGGCTCCAACTCCAGCTCCAGTTGAGGCGGCTTCACCGCACACCCTTTTCACGGGCAGCAAGAGCAATTTGCGCATCAAGACGAAACTCATTTTGTGATTTGCTGCAAACCAAATAAAAATAATTAGGAAAATTTGTGGAATATAAAATGGAAAATTTTTAACAAACTTACTTGACGACAGTATGAGGGAAAATAAAATGAATTACTGAAAACCTGACAGCCTCATAATTTCATTGAAGGAAAACTCACAGGCCACTCCCTGCAGTTCAAATGCAAAGGTTAATTCGATGAAATCATTTCGAAGACAAAGAAAGCAAAGTTTAAGTGCAAGTGTGAAATTTTTGCCATTGCGTGCTAAAAAAAATTACATCAAAAATGAAATCATTAAAATATTTGAAGACTGCATAAATCTGCCACTTCTGGAACTGCGGGCCAGCTACTGTTTTATTATTGTATGCGGTAATGGCATTTATAGCAAAATTTGTAAAATAATCGCCATAATAAATAAAAAAAATATTACTAATTTGTCGTGTGGACCCTAAAAACATAGGCTATTATTTATGGGTATTATTTTACACCTCAATCTATCGAAATTTAATAAATCCGCATTGTACTGGCCCCGCCATTTTGTAACTCTGTCGCACTAAATCCATCAAAACGACAATATAAATAATTCACTAGAAAATATTTAGGATTTTTGATTGTATGACTTTTGTTGAACCAAACCGAAATCTTGGGTTCGAATCAGGTAAAGGTTCAAACCGGTTCGGTTCATTAAATCCAAATAGAAATAAAATGAAATGAGACTGCAGTGTGAGATGGCAATACTCTATCGTAATGGTTTCTCAAGTCCATTGCTTTTCGCTTTATTTGTGGATGATATATTGACAGAGCTACCAGGGGAAGTACAATTTGGAAAGATGAATCTAATAATTCTCATCTAAGCGGACGACATGGTCCTTTTTGCCGACAGCCCAAAAGTTATGCAGAAGTTGATTGGTCCCGCACATGCCAATTGTCAAAAGTGGAGCCTTGGATCAAAACTACCTAGTCAAAAGTAATGGGAACAGGCAGAGGCCGCCTTGCTGTGCTTTGTTAAACAAGTATTTAGTGAAATTTATGCCGTCTTGTGCTTTCGATCGAAAGCAGTAGCTCCAACCTGCGCTCCTAATCGAAAGCAGAGACAAGGCAACGTAGAAAAATCACAAAGCGACGACTGAACGACGAGAATCAAAAACAGAAGATATTAAACTTTTTGCAGCATTAATCTCCTTCCGCACGATTCACGCACATAAGTAGTGGACTTGGACGAAATCACAAATTTCCATTTCTATTAAATAGAAAATTTAAATTATCTGAACGCTTAAGCATTTTTTGTGCTCCAATTCAGTCCAATTCACAAAGCTTTGCTTCATTTTTTCTGTCTTTGTTGTGTGCTGAGCTTGATGTGTTTAGTATTTAGTCGCTATTTGACATGAATTTTACATTTTAACTACACTGCCTAAAAGTATGCTAAGTTTTTGATCGTTCTAAAAGTGAAAAAGGAATATGCGCTTAGCTTGAAAATACGCATGCAATTTTGCTGGGATATGCGTTTAGCTTGAAAAGAGCGTTTGGCTTGAATTTGCGTTTAATTCATGTAGTGGAACATGGGGTGTTCTGAGCCATGGGTTGTTGTAAGCCGAATATTGGGCCCAAAAAACAAATAATAAATTACAGCTTTTTGTTTATGTCAAGTTTCTCCCTTCTTTTTACCTGACTTTCGACCAGCAACCGTTCAATTCTAAAAGTAATTTTTCTTTGACTTGTGAATTTTGCTCAAAATTTCGTTGTGAGCCACTTTGCCAAAAAGTCTGTTTTGACTTCCGAATAGAAGGTTGCAATGTTACGCTAAAAGGCAGAAGCGAAACGCTCCAAAGAGGACAGAAAAAAACATTAAAAAAGGTAGGCAAACAGAAAACTGCTAACAGCATAACGTGCTCGTAAATATAAGAAAACAAGGCGGCTGCCGACTTTTCATAGATATTTTTTAATTCAGAATATGGGAAAAAATATTTTTTCTTTGATTTAATAAAGAACAACTTCTAAAAACCGAATTTTTAACTTAAAACGGGTGGCTCACAACACAAGTTTTCGAATTGTCCATAAATCACTTTGTTTTCAAAATGATATAAAAAAATATTTCCAAAAACTAATTATGAGCAAAGTTACTGATCTTTTAACTAAAATACAAAATTTACAGAATGAAAAATAATGATTGATTGGCGAGTTATGTTCGAAAAACCACGTCACAACACCACTTCTTCCCTGTTTATATCCTAAAAAATTTAGGGGAAAATCCTCTTGCTGACTAATTTGCTTTAAATATACTCAGTTAATGTTATTGTTCAATTGAAAAATTTAATGTAAATATTCATTTAAACTTCTATTTTTTTATAATTTAGCTTGCTCTTTTTACAGAACTAAAATACAGCTATTTTTATCGCCAATTTCAGTATTTCAGTATTTTCCCTCCAAACTCATCTGCTGCTTGATTCCCCTTTCCTCGCACGGTCACACTCCGCCTTCGCAACGCGTTAGGTTATTTTTTATTTGCCATGTAAATGTTATAAACAGTAATAATATAATAAAACAATTCCTAGTAAAGCAAAAACGTTAGTGTGTGTGCAAGTGAAATTGCTGCAAGTGTAAAGAAAACCACAACAAAAAGGAAAACCTCAACAAAGTCGCTGAAAAACATAAAGTGAACGCCGCTTATAAAGCAAAAAAGGTACAACAACACACACAGCCCACACTCACGCACACACTCAAACTAAGAGAGACGACGGTGGCTATGTGAAATAGCAAAAAACGAAAAGAAAAAACCAGCCGTGTCAAAATCAAAGAAAGAAAAAATACAACCAATTCCAAAATAGATAACTCTTTAGCATGTTAAAGTTTGCGGGGCAAAAAGAAATTGGTGCATTGCACTCGCCTCGCTCCTACATAACAAATTAATGGACACAGAAACAGAAACGGGCGACGACGTCGTGTGAGTTAGGATTTTGCATTTCTTTTTGTTGTTTTTTATTGTGCCAGCCGTTTGAAGAGATCACCCAGTGACAAGACAACGGTGTTTATACGGTACGATATCTGTATCTATATATGTTGGTGCGTTCATAATGCGTACATAGGTATATGCATTTGTATGTATGTGTGGTCAATGGTTTAACAAAGGAAGCACCTAGATGCAGGCGGTGTGTAAAGGAAGAGTGACCAGGGCAGCTGGCAAGAGAAATGCAGAAGATCCGTTAGATAAATACCTAGGTACAATTAGGTACGGGTACATTCAGCTTAACTTGGTTCAAATTGTGAAATTTCTATTTTGTACAAAGGGTAACATAGAAATCGGTTTAAATTCCTTACCGGAACCAATACTCTTTTTTTGAAAACCAAAAACCGTTTAGTAATATTATTTCAACCAAAAAACGGAACCAAACGGAACGGTTCAATTCAGTTTACAAACAAGTTTAAAAATTTGGGTATTACAATGGATATCCTAAAACTAGTTTTAGCCGAATTTTGTTTGAGTTAGCTTACGCCCTTCGATCTTCTATAAAAGAGTCCACTCAAAACCTTTAAGAAGGAGCTATCTAAATCTGTGTACGATTCTCAGAAAAGACGTTCCAGAAATTATACATCTTCTGAAAATAGTCCTCCGACCTCTTAATGTACCTGTCAATAGTGTGAATTCCTTCCTTGGAAGTTGCTAAATGATATTCGATTTTCTCCCTATTCTGGGGCGTAATTTCTTGTAAGATTTTGTAGTTTGTTAGGAAAATGTTTCTTTTCATTTCGAGTATAGCCCGACGCCTTTTATTATGGAACAGTGCGACATATCGTTTCCGAAGGCTACATATCCGAAAAAATGTATTTGGTACAAGAATTAGGCCAGTAATTAAAAATTATTCAAACCACTTAATTGAATTCAGAGCTCGGTTCAGTTAGCTTCAAAAACCATACAATGCGACCGAAAGGGCGTTGGAAAAACTATGTTGAACACTGCACCGAACCAGAATTTATTTGCAAGCGGCTCTGAATAACCGATTTGAACCAAATCGCATTTCAAAATTTTAAATTTTTCTTACAGTTTTTTTTTCTTAACAATCTTAACAAACTCATATACTGAAATGTAAATCCGAGTGCCATATTGACTCGAAAACTGAATTATAACCTTCAACCGAAAGGTTACTTTGGGATGTAAAGGAACTGAATCAATATCAAACGACAACGTAACGTTGTCACATAAAATAATCTAAGAATCGCACGTTTTAACATTCCCTAGGCTCTGCAGCACTAAAAACGTTTGAACAACTGTCTTATTCATACGAAGCATTGTGAAAAAAATAAAATTTATTGTTTCTGAGAACAGGCCTAAAGGCCTGTAAATCATTAAATAAGCTTTGGAGTTAGGATCTTTAAAAACAGTTGAAGATTCCATAAGTTATTCTGAACGGTTTTTTTAGATGATTTATTAATCTTTCCTGCCGATTGTAAGACTCAGTTGCCCAAAACCGACCAGATAACAAAAGTATTCGCAAAGCAGTAGGTCAAATTTTTCCATGTCTAGAATTTGTGTTGAACCGAACCGAAAGGTTAGGTTCGAAACAGGTTCAGCTTTTTATTTTTAAAGAGGTTCGGTTCAAGGTTCGGTTCACAGCAGATTAAATATACTTGAAGCAGAAAATTCCTGTGATATCTACAAGAAATAGTCATCCGATCCCCGCAGTTCCGACATATCAGTGTGAAGCTAAAAGATGGCTCAATCGACATGCCAATGAAGAATATACATATATACTTCAAGTGCTCGGTGATTATCCCTTCCATGCGTTCCTTACTTCTAGGCCAAACTATAATTCACTATTCAATGGGTCAGGTCAAATTGTATGGATGAGGAAAAATTAACAAAGCGTATAGCTAAAACGTTATCTGCGGTAAATTTTAAGAAATTTTACCCAGAAAACCATAGGTCTAAAATCAATTCCTAGGTCGCGCCTATCGAGGTCCAAGTTATAAACATTAAACAGTTTAACAAATATTGGGTCATGGCTGACAGAGGCTTTCAAGCTGAGCTTTCAAGGCAAAAAGTGCCGTGCCCCCATACTTGCCGCGCCTGGACTTAAGAATGGGCTTAAAGGGTTAAGATTCGGTGGAATTCATGAACAGAATTCCAAATTCCGAAAAGAGAACTTTCCGAGCAGATATAAGGGTAAAGCGCGACTATCAGCCATGCTCTCATTTGCAAAAATTTGGCGATTTGTTGGAAAGCAAATTTGGTCGGAAAACTGGTTTAAAATCGCAAAACTCTTGCGAATGCAAGCATGGCAGTATATATGGGGTGAAATTTAGGGTATTCCAAGAACAGAAATAAGTCGCTGAAACGTTTTGCGGACTGCCTTACCTTCAAAAGTTTGGAAAAATTACCTTTCCGGGCAGATTTAAGGGTTTAGCGGGATATTATATCTAAGAAGCGCTTTAATGCTTGAGTAATGTGATTTTGTCAACTATTTGGACTACCTTACCTTCGAAAGTCCGGAAAAAATGTTTTCTTTAAGCTAATTTCGGGGCGATATCGATAAGTGTAGGCTTGAAGGGTTAAGATTCGGCATAAATTGCGTTTCTGGCTTTTTCCCTTCGAAAGTTCGTAAAAAAAACTTGGTTCATAATATTTTAGGTCGTTAAACAAATTTTCTTCTGAATTGGAAAAAATGCTGATCTTCATTTGTGTTAAGAAGGACGCTTCTAGTTTAACAAGCGGTTCTATCCATCAATCTAAAGCCGTTAGTGTTATAATCCATAACGTCCTCTTCCATGGCTTTCATGTGCTTGAAAACGAAAAGTAGCCTCCTCTGAAGTCTTAAAACATGAATTTTGCTTTATTTTCCTTTAAGTAGGATATTATTTATATGTCGGGAACTGGTAACACGAATGTCATGGGCTAAAATCTGGTAATACCAAAATAAAGTTTGACTTTTTTCAGCATAAACGATCTCACAGCGTTTTGATGTACTAGCGCTATTCGTGTGGTTTACAGCGGGTTGAAAAAATCAATTTGGCGTATAAAATATGAACTTAAACCCGCATCTTGACCAAATAATTCAGGTTCGGGAAGTCATTAGTTAAAAAGATTCGGTCCATGGTCTGGTTTAAGGGACCCCAAAAAGGGGATCTGGGGTTCGGTAGTCCCTCAAACCAGAGCCTATTAAATTTTCGAGCAACCGAATCTGAGCCCGAACCTAAACTACTCTCTTTGGGAAAAAGGCTAAGTTCTGTATAACTTTCTAAAAAAAGATAAGAAAATAAATCATATCAATGCAAAATTTCTAAGACCAGGCACCTTTGGAAGTTGACATTTCCTAAGTATTGATTGACATTTGAACCAGTCCTTATCACTAGAAATATGCCTCAAATAGAGGTGAAAGTATGTGGAATCTGGAATCCGTAGAATCTGGGTGCAGGAATCGATTTTTTAACCTAATTTTAAAATTTATCAGGTAAAGGGAGGGTAAAGGGGACGACCTTACTACGAGTTTAATAATATGTTCTTTACATAAACATTTGTTAAAAATTCTCTTATTCACTGTTTTCTTGTAGGTTCATTAACCATTAACCTAGAGTAAACCAACTGCTGCGCCCGTTGCCTGTGAAGATAACAAAGAGAAGGAGAAAGAGAGCCACTGCAGCAGCCGTAGCCCTGCCCCCCTTGGCTCCGGTATCCGGACTCTAGACAAAAGTGGAGGAGCAGTGTCGACGTTTACAAAACATGAATATAAGAGGAAATCCTCCCAAGAAGGAGGGCAAAATGCGCATACGCGCCTTTCCGGTAAGCAAAAACCAAAACCCAAAAAACCAACAGCATAACAATTTCTTATCAAATTCATCAATTTAAGCATGACCTGGCGTTATTCCTAGTTTAGATTAGATAGTGGAAAAGTTGTAGGAAAGTAGGCTTCCCCCTTAACACCAACCACACGATGTACATTTCCTTTTATATTTGTGTGTGTTTAGTTTTAAAATGATGTCAGGCGAAATTAAAAAAAAAATAAACAGAAACAGATTTTAGTTTTTAAGTTACTCCCCGTATCATAGTTTTCGACAAACACACAAGACGAAGCCACTTCGTTTACCATTCCTACATTGAACCGCTTGGCGAATGTCAGCAGGATTAGCAGAGGTTGGAGGAGGAGGACCAATATTGTTAACAGAACGCACAGAGCTACCACTGCCCAATGCACAATCGCGATCTACGCCAAACGCTGCCGTTGTTGTTGCCCCCGCAGCTGAACAATCTGAATGGGCCGGCACATAGCAATCATCGTCTGGTGGCGGGCACAAATAATTTAAATCAAGCAGGAGGAGGTGCAAGAAGTCCCCGCTCGTCGGTTCGCCATCTTCCCAGTATAAATCTGAATTTGCCTGTGAATCCTGCTGATGTGGCTGGTCTCCACCGACGTGTCCGCTCCCATCGCGCTGTGGTTGGCTCTAGTCAAGCACAAAATGTAGCCACTGAATCAACTGCTGGTGGTTCACGCATGCGTGAAATTGGACGCAAATATCCACTTTGGCTGCCCGAGTACCGTAGGAGAGCCTTTAATGTGATCTATTTTCTTAAGAAATAAGTAAAAACCTTTTAACTATTCTCTATGTATGTTTCTCTTCCCCAGGCCTCCATGGATGAGAAGTATGTGGAGACCATTTGGGCCAGCCTAAAGAACGCCATTCAGGAGATACAAAAGAAGAACAATTCGGGATTGTCCTTTGAGCAACTCTATCGGAATGCCTACAATATGGTTCTCCACAAGCACGGCAATCGCTTGTATTATGGCCTACGTGAAGTTGTCTCCGACCATCTGGAGCATAAAGTGCGGCAGGAAGTGCTCGAGAGTTTGCACAGCAATTTTCTACCCAAACTGAATCAAGCCTGGACCGATCATCAAACATCGATGGTCATGATACGGGATATACTCATGTATATGGATCGAGTCTATGTGCAGCAACGGGAAGTGGATAATGTGTATAATCTGGGATTGATACTCTTTCGGGATCAGGTGAGTACTCAACGGTTAAATCACCTATAGACAGAGATACTAGGAAGATCAACAGATTTCATTAAAAAATTGGAAAGAAAAACATAAAGAAAATACAGTTGCAGTAGGGAGATGGTAATAGAGAAGAATATATGCGAATATAGAAGGTTTTAGTAGAGGATGGAATCTTTCGGACAGTGAGTCAGCTTACCTGACTGATGTATACAATTTTCCAATAGCAAAACCAAACAGATTGCCAGTAAGCTGAAAATGTGATATTACATAATGCAAGGAAGAAGTAAAAACTGTTGAAGATGAGTGAAAATAAAGAAAATTCCAAAATTTATATTAGCCTTTGCATTTCAAACATTTTCTAAAATCATATTTAATTCATTTCGCCCCTTTTCTTAAGGTCGTACGCTTCTCGGAGATACAAAAAGCTTTGCGGGAGAAACTTCTGGGCATGGTAATGGAGGAGCGTCATGGAGAGGCAATTAACCACTTGGCCATTAAGAATGCCTGCACCATGCTCATTACCCTTGGCATCAATTCACGTACCGTCTACGAGGAGGATTTCGAGAAGCCCTTCCTTTCGCAATCGGCAGCATTTTATAAATTTGAATCGCAAAACTTTCTTGCCGAGAATAACGCTGGCGTTTACATCA
This sequence comes from Lordiphosa collinella, assembly GCA_018904265.1. Classification (NCBI taxonomy): domain Eukaryota; kingdom Metazoa; phylum Arthropoda; class Insecta; order Diptera; family Drosophilidae; genus Lordiphosa; species Lordiphosa collinella. The sequence continues at coordinate 20,932 of JAEIFV010000801.1, forward strand.
AGAAAGTTGAGGCACGCATCACCGAAGAGTCCTCTCGGGCGGCACTATATCTGGACAAGGACACCGAACCACGCATTGTGCGTGTCGTCGAAGAGGAGTTGATAAAAAAGCATATGCGCACCATTGTCGAAATGGAGAACTCTGGTGTGGTTTATATGATCAAGAATTCGAAGACCGAGGATTTGGCTTGCACATATAAATTATTCTCACGGTTAAAGGAGGAGGGTCTCAAGGTGATAGCCGACACCATGTCGGCCTATTTACGGGAACAGGGACGCATGCTGGTCAAGGAGGAGGAGAATGGCAACACAAATCCCATAACATTTGTGCAGAATCTACTAGATCTCAAGGATCGTTTCGATCAGTTTCTGGTGCATTCGTTTAGTAATGATCGCATATTCAAAAATGTGATCTCTTCAGATTTTGAACATTTTCTGAACTTGAATAACAAATCTCCAGAGTATTTATCGCTCTTCATAGATGATAAGCTGAAAAAGGGCGGCAAGGGAGTGAGTTGACAACGATAAGAGAGCGGAGAAAGCAAAGAATAATCAATTTTGTGTGTCTTTTAGATGAGCGAACAGGAGATTGAAACCATATTGGACAAGACAATGGTGCTCTTCCGTTTCCTATTGGAGAAGGATGTATTTGAACGCTATTATAAGACACATTTGGCCAAACGATTGCTGCTAAATAAGTCAGTCTCAGATGATTTCGAAAAGAACATGATTTCCAAACTAAAGGTAAGGGAAAAATAGTCAAGCACTCCTCTATTGATCTAATTTCTCTTCTCATTCCTTGCAGACTGAATGCGGCTGTCAATTTACCTCAAAACTAGAGGGCATGTTCAAAGATATGTCTGTCTCCAATACGATCATGGATGAGTTTAAGAGTTTTGTAAATAATAACAACTTATCTCTGGTCGGTGTGGAGCTCACAGTGCGCATACTAACCACCGGCTTTTGGCCCACTCAGGTACGTTACCTCGTCTCTTTCTTAATCCCAATATTAAACCTATTTTGCTTTGCAGACAGCTACTCCTAATTGCAACATACCCTCTGCACCGCGTGAAGCCTTTGAGATATTTAAGAGTTTTTATCTGAACAAACATTCGGGTCGGCAACTGACGTTACAACCGCAAATGGGTAGGCAGTAAAAATTATAATTGAAAAACTGTATTTAAGCCTCTTCATCTCCACAGGCACCGCTTACATTAATGCTGTCTTTTATGGCCGCAAAGCAGTCGCCGACAGCGATAAAGACAAAGATGCCCCTAGCTCGAGTTCAAGTGGCTGCGCAGTGCCCACCACAACGCGCAAGCATATTCTACAGGTGTCCACTTATCAGGTAAGATATATGAAAGAAACACAATAGTAGGAGAGTACTAAATGCTGCAGCTTATTACATACACTAGTCATGGAAACCGCACCACTGACAACTATTATATTCATAAGCTTGGAGAATTTTTAAAAGTATGGTCAACTAAATCAAGTTATTCAAAAGAGTTCTGCTTTAAGTAGCAGATCATGAGTGAAATAAAATTCGTAAAAAAAAATAAAGCAGTTGTCACATGACAAAAAATATTGCCAGAGATGAAAGCCATCAAAAACATGCAATGATACCCAATTTGTTTGTTTTGATGTAAAACATCTTTAACTTCGGTACGGAGGATTTAAGTAGGAGTACAATTTGATTTCAGCGTCACGCGTCTCGCTGACATGGCAAATTTTGTGGTGTTGTTAAAAGCTAAGTTCACACAGGCAAATAATTTGGACAAATTTCTGTAAAATTTGGCTAAATACGCCCAAATAGTACACTTTTTGGCCATATTTGAGCAAATTATTTGTAAATGGAACCATAGCTTTAGTTTTAAGTCCTACCACATCTGCCATCAAGGCTTTTTAGCAAAATTTTAATCGAAATTTGGGCAAATTATTTGCCTGTGTGAACTTAGCTTAAGATGTTGGTGTTGTCGTTTAGATTTTTGGTTTCAAGCCTTGGGCCTTAGGTCTTACGTTTTTGAGTCTCGAGTTATGAGAGTATCGAGTAAGTGAAAGGCAAAGCACATTTTATACAGCATGTTATCACCTTCTGACCATAAAGTAGAAACATGACTGTGAGAAAAATTATACTTATTAAGTGTTCACTGCCATCATAACTGAACTTTTGTTTTGGACGTGAAACTCTTTTTGGTTTAATCCCTTTCAAGATTATGAAGCGTAAAGTTTCAGAAAAGAAGCTTGAGAAAAAACCAAAATTTGTTTTAGCTTTGGAAAGGGAAATAAGGGAAAGGGGAAAAGGGAGGTATTGTGCTGATTTCCTCTGCGTTCCCCTTCTAAAGCTTAATTTATCTCTTGAGCTTGGTGACTTTCCCCTATTATTAAAAGAATTGTTTATTATTCCCATTCAAAATAAAAGGAGTCCAGGTGGGCCAGGAAAATATATAAGGAATCTGTAAACTTTCCGCCAAACCTAAACTTTTTGAGCACTTAAGTATTTCCCAATTACAATACTTTTCGCAACCCATTCTTTATCTACTTGAATTTTCATCAATAGTAAATCAGGGATTTTTAAACGGAAACAAACTGATGATGCTAGTTGCAGTCAACTTTAAACACAACTATTGCTGCGCTTTAAGCTTTTTAAATTCGATACCAACTAATTTCCGATTAAGAGCCGGGCTTGTTTGGTTAAATATCGTACGAAATCCAGGCAGATCTATTAAAACGTAGACCCCTCGATTTGATACTAACGATTTGATAAACTATTTGCATAAATGAGTATTTGGATTCTGAGTTCCTGATTCTTTTCAATTTATTAGGACTAGTTTTTAAAAACAACATTCATCAAATGACCAAACATGTTTAATTTATAACGTTACCGCGGTTTGAAGAATGCTCTAATCAGAAAAGGAATATACCGCCACTATAGTCAGATGGATAAATAGATTCACATCTACGATGCAGAGAAGTCTCTGCAGTAGAAAGTTAAAAAACTATCACAGTAACCACAACTATATCTATAGGGCAAATGTTGAGTCAATCGCCTTTATCGCTCGTAGAGTAAAATGGATATACTAAAGTCGTGTATGTAACAGGCAGAGGGAAGCATCTCATAACAGCCGAGTCGATATAGCCATTTCCTTCTGTCTGTATGAACACCCAGATCTCGGAGACTAGAAGAGCTAGAGCCACCAAATTTTTATACCCTTGCGGAGGATATTATAAAAATGTCCGGATGATTGTAACACATTGAAGAAAGCATCTCCGACCACATAAAGTATCTATATTCTTGATGAGCACGACGAGCTGAAAATAGCTAAAAATAGCGGTTGCTGTTTCGGTTTTAATCCCTGCTTTTAATTACATTTTCTTAACATTAAAAGATGTAAAAACTTTCCCTTATTCATAATTTGATATTTTGGTGTGGTGCGATTTTCATGGTCGCCAGGGCCTGTTGCTGCTTTCCTTATAAACTGTCTTTCTATGCAATTCAGTAGGACTTCCGTTGAATCTTTATATATAAATTTTATAGGATGTTACTAAAAATTCTATTTATAAACATTTGCAGATGTGCGTTTTGCTACTCTTCAACAATCGGGATGTGCTCACATATGATGACATACATCAGGAGACGGATATACCGGAACGTGAGTTGGTACGAGCATTGCAATCGCTGTCCATGGGCAAGCCAGCGCAACGGTTGCTGGTGCGGAATTCTAAAACGAAAACAAAGGATATTGAGCCTACGGATGAGTTCTATGTGAATGATGCGTTTGTCTCAAAGTTCCACAGGTAAGAAAAGGGGAAAAAATACAAAATGGAAATAAAACAAAATTCGTGCGCAGGGTAAAAATACAAACGGTGGCGGCCAAGGGTGAATCAGAGCCCGAGCGCAAGGAGACTCGCGGTAAAGTTGATGAGGATCGAAAGCATGAAATTGAGGCAGCTATTGTGCGTATAATGAAGGCGCGCAAACGCATGGCGGTAAGTTTGGAAATATATCTAGATTTTACTTGCTTAATGAAAATGCTTACCTAATATTTAATTGCAGCACAATTTGCTTGTCTCGGATGTGACATCACAGTTAAAGTCTCGCTTCTTGCCCTCGCCCGTGTTCATCAAGAAACGCATAGAAGGCCTTATCGAGCGTGAATATCTGCAACGATCAGCCGAAGATCGCAAGGTCTACAACTATTTGGCTTAGGCGTCGTCATCATCCCTATCATCAAACATTGACACAACAGAAACAGCCAACCCTCCACATTTTGTAAACCTGACATTCAAAATTTTACAGTTAAAAAAGGAAAATCTCCAGACAGTCTCTTTAAAACATATTTCTTGAACTTTGCACACACTTTTTGGCCCTTTATTTTTAGTAATCCTCAAAGTGTATAGCAATAAGCCCAATCACACACGCGCTCTCACCCTCACAACACATGAATGGAACGATCAACATCAACTCGTACGCAAAGAAACATAAGGAAATAGCATGCTTAATGCAACCAACTAATTATAAGCAGAAGTAATAAAAACAAAATGATCTAACGGATAATTCTAATTATTACACATATAGATAAAATAATAAATTTATAAATGAATTATTAACATTTAGTGAGCGTTTCATGTACATTTTTACGTCGCCCCCGATCCCCATTTGAGATTCATCTATGAACAGAGTAAAAATACTTTTTTAAAAATTGGTTAATTTGCGAGCAAAAACAAGAATTAAAATGTTGTTTTATCTAATTAAGTTGATTATGCCTCTACATACACAAACTATACATACATATAAAAATATAAATGGAAGCTATTCCAAGTATATTGAACGGATTTGAATTACTTAAATTAAGAACAAACACACACTCACACAGTTTGATGAATTTTTGTAAGAGAAATGCAAACGAAATGTGAAAACCCGGAAATTATAAAACTGTACATACATTTTTTGTTCTTATGGAAAAATCGATATAAAATAAAACGTATAATGAGCGTTAACAATTTAAATTTAATTGCAAATGTGTTTTATAATTATGATAATGGAAATCTGATCTTGAAATGCAAGGGGATTCCGTATAAACTTGTCTCAGCGCGCAATGAAGCTACGCGTCTTGGAAAATCTGTTGCAATGGGAGAAAATTGAAGATAAACTTGATCTGCCTGCAAGTATAAGATGAATATGTATGTCCCATACACGTCAAACCTCTATCTCTTACCGTCACTGAGATCTGTTTGTTCATACGGACAGACGTTCGGACGGACAGACGGACATGGCTAAATCGACTCGGCTGTTGATGCTGATCAAGAATATATATACTTTATTGGATCGGAGATGATTCCTTCTGCATGTTACATACTTTTACACAAACTTAACATACTCCTTCTACCTTTGGTGCAGAGTATAAAAATCAGGGAAGCAAACCACTCGAGAATATGTACTGGTTCGGTTTAGTGGTTCACACAGTTTCTGGACTGCCGGTTCGGTTCATTACATGGTTTTTGAAGCTAACTGAAAAGCGGTTTCGGTTCGGTTCAGTGGTTCGTTATATAGAAAATTCGTGGTATAGAATAGTTTGAATATTGAACGAAATTGCAGTGTTTTGGAAATTAATTTGCTATAAAGAAAACTTCGTTGTACAGAAGTGCGTAATAGAGAAGTTTGACTGTATTATGACTTCTGTCGTAATGTGACTTTTCGCCCACTTTGGAAATTGAATTCCTATAAACCATTTCAGTATCTTTAAGATCCTTATAAGAATGTCCAAAACTTATTAAGTCAGATTTGTAGAATTCGTCTATAAGTTCTAGGATTGCTGTTCGAAAGCGAAGATTGTCGGCAAAAAAAACAAGAAAATAAGAAAATTTGCATTTTTACCATTTAAACTTTGAAAAGAATACACCACTATGCTTCTGGATTTGTATTTTCATAACCGATGAATGTAAGAAACTCTCACGCGCTCTAGTCTTTCTTAACCCGCCCACTCTTACGGCCCGCAGGCTTGGGTTTTAACCCGCACCCTAAAGCGCGCGGCCCCGCGGCCCCGCTGGAAGGCGCCGCGGACTTGTATTTTTTTTTATTTTAAGAAAATAATTTCTCTATTAATGAGAAATATTTTTCTTTATACTAGAAAAAAATTTCAGCTTTTAAGAATTGTTTGTCTGGCTTAAAGAAAATAGTTTTTTATGATTCAGAAAAAGATTCTAACTCTAAAAATGGATTTCTTATATTCAAGGTTTCTATCCCTTTGGTTAAAAAAAGCTTTCCATAATATTTAAAAATAATTTTTCTAAATTTTAGAGTGAGTCGCCTTAGGACGGATGTCATAGGCGTGTTTCTAATTTTAAGGGCTAATTTGGGACTTTTTTTTATGAGTGTACCAAGGGATTCCCGTTTAAAATTTGTAGAAACTTTTGATTGATTCGTAGTAGGCCTTTGCCAATTTAAAATTTGTACAAACTTTTGATTGATTCGTAGTAGGCCTTTGCCAATTTCATTATTCTCACTTAGTAACTTTAGTAGTAGAGTTTATTATGGCATTACTTGCCAGAGCCTTGAACAGACAACATCTCTGATATAACTTTTGTTTTTTTTTTAATTTAATTTATTTGTTGTTCATTTATTTGTTCCCTTTCTGACTGATATCTTACAATGTGGTAGCTTTTTAGACACATGTTCATCAGAATGGCACACTGCGCCTCTTTATACAGTTCTTTCCAGTTCTCAATCAAGTTTCGAGAATTCGTATGAACGAAACAAAAATCATAAATAGTTTCCGTTTTTCACAGTGCTTTTTTTAGAGAAATAGTTTTGTGTTTTCTCTCGACTGTTATTTTTTGAAAAAAAAAATCTGAAGATACCAATAAAAGGAAAGCGTTTTGCCACAATTGATGAGAACAAGTCAGAATCGATGAACGAGCTAATGGCCATACCGAAAAGCGCATTTCAGAAGTGCTTCGAGGATTGGAAAAATCGGTGGCACAAGTGTATTTTATTCGAGAGCGATTACTTTGAAGGGGACCAAATGGATATTGATGAAAAAATAAGTACTTTTCAAAAAAATTCAAAATTCACCTATTCCTTTGAACACACCTCGTATATTCTTGATCAGCATCAACAGCCGAGTCGATCTAACCATGTCCGTGTGTCTGTCTGTCTGTCCGTCTCTCTGTCCGTATGAACGCACAGATCTCAGAAATGGTAAGAGATAGAGGTTCGACATGTATGGGACAAAAACTTCTTATAATTGGCAGGCAGATCAAGTTTTTTTTTTTAATTTTTCCAAATCTTGAATCTCTTTTGGAAATAGAAAAAAAAGGATCTTTTATCTTTTGTTGTCTTGGGTGTAAATTTTTGAGGGCAAGCTTGAAGTAATCAAAGAGTATTTTTGCCAAGAATGCAATACGATGGCCCATTTGTGCCATACTGTATTCAGTTCAGTGCAGCAGGAAGATCATAGGGAATTGTATAAAGGCCTAAGATCTTTTGCAGAACACGACAAATGAACTATTTCAAAAAGAACACTTCAAGTTGCTTGAGCTTTAAAAGGTTTCCTCTCCCTGAGAAACCAAACACCAAACTTTATCTAATAACAAATAGTGGAAAGTAATAGCAGATAAACGCAAATCAGAAATGACTTGCTGTTTCAGATAAATAAATTATTAACATATTTTTTTTATTTTGCTAAATTCTTGGGTAAACATCGCGATCCAATTCGATCTGACGCACTGATAAGACCAAATAACAAAATAGCTGAGCTGCGAGAATGGGTAAAGGCATGGGCATATGGGTGAGAGAGCGAGTTCGAGCTTTGCGCTCTGTTTTTTTTTTTAAATACAAAAAAACAAACCGAATCCGAAACCAAGTCCAACCAAAGTTGATACCGAAACCTGCTGCTCAGTTGCCGTCTCCAAGCGTAACGCAAAGCACACGCGAATTCTGGCTGGAAAAATGTACTGAAATTTTATACGCAACAGAAACAACAACAACGACAAATTATGAGCAAACAAAAAACTACATTTACTACGTCAGAAGAATACAAACAAAAGATATGAACGGAACGCAACGCCTGGTCGCTGCCAAGGTTCCAATTTTTTTAATGATTTTGTAAAGTTAAGTGACCTTTTGAGTGAGTGGAAAAACTGCATTTGAATCGCTCTCTGTCGCTCTCCCACCAGCATGATCAGCTGTGCCTTGAGTTTCCAAGTGAATGGTTTTCTATAACCGATTTTTACAAAATAAAAATAATCAGAATAGAAAAAATTACACAAGCATTTTGAGCGTTGTCAAAAATTTTCTTAAAAAAGTTTTACTAAATTTGTGTTTATCAGCCATGAGCCAAAAACGCAGCGGTTTTATGTTGAACGCTCAGACGATGGGCTTGGACACCACCCCAAAACCAACCACCGAAGACCAGAAACAACAGCAGCAGCAGTCGCGGGAGGTGGCCGAGAGTGTGGAAAAGCCCAGCATTTCTACTCTTAGCCTAGTGGATGTAAACAAGGAGGCTACGCCACATGCCCAATGCAATTCTAGCACCGACACCATATCCACAGATTATTATCGCTGCCGCTTGAAGGATTTGCGCGAGGCTTCGGGTGATGCGGCCCAAATGAACTTGGAACTAAATGCCATATTTGTTAAGCGGCTGGAGGAAATTGATTCGCTGGACAAGGAGTGTGGAGACGGAGGGGTAGGTGGTGAAAAGAAACTCCCATTATTCAGCTTAAATATTTTAGTCGTTATTATGCTGGGGTGGTTCAATAAGTGCTATTTAGCGCATCCTCTCAATCTCTTTGCTTGTGTGCTTCTAATTTTCGCTCAAATGAAAGAGATCTACAGTTTAATGGCAAGTCACTTCAAAGCTGGCGCCAATAGCTAGTGAAGGTGACCGGGTGTGAAATTAAAAAAAAAAAAACTTTATTAGATGTCCCGAACACGTGGGCACCTCTTGCACAGCAGGACCACACACTAACCACTGCACCACACCCGGACACTCAATGCTATTTGAACCATTGAAAGACTTAAACCTAACATACATTTGGATAATTCTCAAAACTCCAAAAAACCAGTGGCATTTATACCGTTTTGTAAATCAGCAAAGTTCTTGATTGAAGAATGTTTTGTTCTTTGATATCCTTAAACTGAACATTATGAAATCGAAAAACGATTTAATTTTTTTTTAAGATGAACAAACGTTCTTGAATAAAGTACTTAGCGTATTTACAATTCGCCAAAATTTTTAAGAAAAAACCTTGTTCCTTATTCAGGTAAAACATTTCTTAGATTGCCTTATATAGAGACTTAGTTTCAAAATCAATTTGAGAAAAGCTTTAGAATTGTATGTGCTTAAGATTTCGCGAATTAATTTTGAGCTTTTTAAGAGTTAATCGGACTTGACTTAGGATTAGTATCAGCCAAAAACAGTTTGGAAATGTACTTAATACATCCCGTATCAGTATTCAATGAATTAAGTTCGAAATCAAACAAACTGTAATTAAAATAAGAATTTTATACTTCAATCAAGTATTTTCGCATTGACAACGGTTGTGCTGGGTTTAAATACAAATTTCTTAATTTTTTTAGTGCATTAGAAACTACTACTAAACTTACTACTAGAAACGATTGTATTATTTGAATAGGGAATTGACTTAAAGATTCTCCGAAATGATTACAATTCTGCTTTCTTGGTTTCCTTAAAATCGTGTGCGCTAAGGCAAATAGTGTTACATAAATAATTACCTTTCATACTTTTCAGTCTAGAATGGGATTAAGCCGAAGTTTTGTGTGAAGCGAGTAAAATATTATTCAGTTGAGTACAAAAAAGTTAGCGACTTGTTGATGGGTGAGTTGTTTAAAGCCAATCCACCGTGATTGACGTATTATATTATTGGAAATGTCATTCCAGCCTCGTTATATCTTTTAGTAATTTTAGTGTTAAGTTTAAATATTCTCTAGTACCTCAGTAAAATTGATATATGTGCAAAATGTTTTGCTATTATTTATGAACCAATAACGGTACATTTGTTTCGAGTATACACTTTTATTCTCTTTATCTTTATCTCGATTTTCCAAGAGTTCACATCTTGTAACCTTTAAATCAATGGTACCAGTGGTATGAATTAAGCGAGCCAGTCCTGCTTCTAATAGAAAATTGATATTTGTGCAATTGAGCTATTTGTCTTTTGAGGTCAGTAGCGTTCACAATAATTGCAATTACTATACCAAAATATCTCAGGTAAAAACCCCTGAGAGAACTCCCTTAAAGCTGAAAACAGCCACTTTAAACTGTGCACGCAGGCTTAACAACCCGCCATTATAACACAATAACCCACTTTTTATAAAGTCCGAAAACTATAGCGAACAATCCTGGGCGAAGGATAGACCAGAGGCACCAAATGCTATTTAAATTATCTTCATACTACTTAATAGTTATTCCTTTTTAAAATAAAAATGTTTTTACCTTTTTTTTCACAATTAATAACCCAGTCTAAATCCAACCGTAATAAAAATAATACACAAAAAAAAATTTTACTTTTATATTAAATGGGTTCGTGCCCATTTAAAAGTCTTGAAAAAAAATTACTCATTCGCAACGTTCAGCAAGTCAATACTTTTTCAAGAATACCTTCAATCTCTTGATCTTTTGAAATTCATAACATAGTTTCCGCCTTGTATAACTGGAACTCGAACAATTTTCAAACTAAATTAACGCCAACTATTTTTAAATAAAACAAATATAGGATAATAGGCAACACTGCGTATTAGTGATTCAAACTGTGAACACACCGAGCGCCACTTTAAACTCAATTTTGTCTACTGTCTTTTTATACCCTTGCAGAGGGTATTATAAAATTGTCCGGATGTTTGTAACGCATAGAAGGAAGCATCTCCGACCACATAAAGTAAATATATTCTTGATCAGCATGACGAGCTGAGTTGATTTAGCCTTGTCCGTCCGTCCGTCTGTCCGTCTGTCTGTTTCTATGCTATCTCCTCCGTCAGTTTTAAAGCTATCCTCACCAAACTTTGCACGAAGTCTTGGGGTACAAATAGGCTGCACATTTGTCGGAACCGGCCGGATCGGATGACTATAGCATATAGCTGCCATAGGAACGATCGGTCGAAAAACTAGTTCTTAGTGAGAAAAACTTTTTTGTTTTTAATGGAAACGCCTCCAAAGTGCGTATTTCTTAGTTTACTATCCTTTCCCATGATTTCACTAAGTTTGGTCGAAATCGGATGACTATAGCATATAGCTCCCATAGGAACGATCGGTCGAAAAACTAGTTCTAGTGAGAAAAACCTTTTTTGTTTTTAATGAAAACGTCCTTATCATTGGCATACACTTAATTTATATACTTTTACACAATTCTTCAAAGTTTGGTCGAAATCGGATGACTATAGCATATAGCTCCCATAGGAACGATCGGTCGAAAAACTTATTCGAGTGAGGAAAACTGTTTTGTTATTAATGAAAACGTCCTTTTTATTGGCAGACACTTATTGTAAATACTTTGGACACATTTCTACAAAGTTTTATCAAAATCGGATGACTATAGCATATAGCTGCAGTATGAATAATCGGTCGAAAAAGAAGTTCTAGTGAGAAAAACTTTTTGTTTTGAATGGGATCGCCTCCAAATTTCGTAATTAAGAGTGTATTATGCTTTTCCATGATTTCACCAAGTTTAATCGAAATCAGACATCTCTATAGTGTAGATCCCATAGAAAAGTAATGTCCAAAAAGTATTCTTAGAAAAACTTTTTTGTTTTCAATGGAAGCTGCAAGGGTATACAAAACTTCGGCCGAGCCGAAGTTAACTTTCCCCTATTTTTTTTGATTTGTATTTGATTTGTTCTAACTATTTAGGAAAACAAACTGCAAGGGTATACAAAGCTTCGGCCGAGCCGAAGTTAACTTTCCCCATTTTTTTAATGAATGTACGTCCGCAGAAGTTATCGACTCGTAGGGTACAGGAAACTTTGGTTTTTCAGCTATTTCAAGTTTTTTCACAATTGTTCCTCATTTAGTCTTATATTGAATTTGTTCACCTTATTTTTGCCAGAGTCTCACCACTCAATTGCGTTTGGTTACCTTTCAAGAGTGGGTGGATCTGTTGCTGCATGTGAATAATGTCATCTTTGCCAATATGTCAGCCTTGGAGGAGGAAGCCTATGGCAAAATAGTCGCATGCTTTCATTCCGTACGCGGTGAACACCAGCAGGCACTCGAGGAGAATCAGAAGCTGCGTAAGGATATTATGTCACTAATTCAACTAGTGCGGATGGCCTATCATCGTAATGTCTGGGATTTGGAGGCGGTACATCTGGAGACGCTGACGGTTGATCAACTTTTGGGTACGCCACGTGGTCAGTGTCGTCCAGAGAGCGAGAGCGAAAAGGTATTTAAGATTATTTATATTGGGATTATTTAGTTTTGCGTAATTTTCCTATAGGAATGCGGCGAGTGCAGGTGCAAGGAGCCGCCGGGGCGCAGTCGCCATTCGCGTAGAAATTGAATTTATTTTTGTTGTTTCTTGTTAATTTTAATTAAATAAATTTGTATTCAGTTATGTGTGGCTTTGTTAGTTGATATGAATTTTATATTTTTAGGTTAGTAAATGCTTGAAATCGCTGGTAGATGAAATGGCAGCCAAGCATGATGAGGTTTGCCATCTGCAAACTCAGCTGAGTGCCATGGATGAAGTGGTACAAACGGCCAGGCAAAAGATCATACTGAAAGATCAGTGCATAGCGCAGCTAAATCAGCAGGTGAGTAGAGAAAAATCTGAAGCAAGCAGTGGTAGGCAATGTGAGCAGAGAAGTGGGCAGAATTTCGACAGCTCTTTTCCCGCTCTCTGTAAGTGTATACAATTATTTTTTTCAGTTGCCACCGGCAACTTCTATGCTGCAGCTGCCGACCACTGCTTCAAAACTATACATTTTCGGTTCAGCTTCTCAGATAAGCTATTATTTCTAATTTGGAGATTTTTTTAAAATAATTTTTTTGACAGAAAAAAAAATTTTCCTTAACTCTTTTGCTATCAACTTAGCTCAGACTTACTTGATAAAACATTTTAATTAGTAATGACAACAGAATTCCTAGTTTTTCTCTCCGTTTAAAATAAAAACAAAACAAAAATTTGAAATGTTAACCCATTCCATCACCTTTTTTATGAATGCTAATCAAAAACTCTTTATGATCTCCACGCTGCAGTTAACTGAAGTCACGGATTTGCTAATGTCCTCACATACACACTCAGAGCAGTCCGCCCAGGATGTTCAGGACTGCACGTCATCTTTGCTCGAAGATCTCACTCAAAGAGATGCACAGGAGAGTGAAATGGTTAGAATACTTAATGCCGAACTCAATGAACTTATAGGAATGCTGGGTAAAAAAGAAGTTCAATCTGTAGACTGCCAACGCAAACGATTATCCTGTCTCTTTGAGAAGTTGGTAAGTCGATTTTCAATCTACTTTCCTATTCCAAATATTAATTTCTTTCCAACAACAGAACACCGAACGTACCGAAACTGTACAAAAACTAGAGGATCTACGTGTTCAACTGAACCTGCTGCAAGGTGACTTAGATCATTGTAGTCCAGAAATCGACACAGATGATCCGGATATGCAGCTTATCGAAGCTTTACGTCGTCGCATGCGCTCGCTGAATTGCTGCAATAAGGAATTGCATTCCAAGTGTCAGCGTCTGGAAACCGAAAATGAAGGCAAGTTGGTTAAAGTTATTGAAACTAAGAGAGATTTTAGAATACAATTGTTTGTGTTTTTTATACATCAAAGCTTAACTTTCAGAACTTCAGGTCAAATATGAATCGGAGCGTTGTATCTGTCAACGGAATTGCGAGGTTTTAAGGGAACTGGCCGAGCTGATTTGTAAACTGGTAAGCTAAGAAACTAAGAGATTGAGAGAAGTACGGCTTGGCCCTTTGGGCTGGGTAAAGCCAATCACAATCTAAATGTCTTCCGATCCCGAACTAAAGTTTTCAGTCCCATCCAAATACCGAAACAATACTTTATTCATTATTCAATCAATTGTTAGTATTTTTCTTACCTAAACATTATCCGAAATTCGTTCCGGTTTGATTTTCTGATTTGAACCATTTTCCGTCCCACCACCTAAAAAGGCATTTCATTTTCCAAGGGATTCCTGTTAAAATTTGTAACAACTTTTTAATTGATTCATAGTAGGCCTTTGCCAATTTCATTATTTTAATAGTAGCTTTAGTAGTAGAGTTTATGTCATAACTTGCCAGAGCCTTGATGGGACAACATCTTTGGTATATAATTTTTATTTCTCTTTATTTAATTTATTTGTTTAATTATTATTATTATAAAGGCCCTTTCTGACGGATACTTCACAAATTTGCTCTTTTGGGAAGTCAAATCATACATCAGAATGGTACACTGCGCCTCTTCATACAGTTCATTCCAGTTCTGAATCAAGTTTGAATTTGAAACAGATTCTTCCACGGTTGGTACTGAATGTAAAGGGTACTATGGCTTGCTTTCCATAACTGGGAGAGTATTGTAAATCAAACAAACCCTCTTTGATGCGCTCAAGATAGCTGGACTTTCCAACGGCCAGGTCTCCCAAAATCATGCCATTGAACGTGGGAATAGATTAGGTATTTTTTTATAGTTCCAGATTAAATAATACATTTCTCTTCTAATGTTCTCGCTGACGGAAATAAATAAATACCCTTTTCACAGACACCTGAGTAGTTGGTGTGGACAAAGCAGTACATCCTAGCTCATAAAGATGTGGTGCTTTACAATGTCATAGAAGTTTTCAATCTCGGTGTAAACTTTGATTAATTCATCGGATTTCTCTTCTTCTTGAAGATATTGCGGTTCCCGCTGCATTTTATCCAAATATTCACTAAATAGTGATTTCTCTTCATAATCATTGTTAAGTGTTTGTTCATTTTCAATACATTTATTTCTTGTGCTGGTTGGGAACACATCAAGAAATGGTATACATTTTTATGTTCTATTAAGATATTCCTATTGAAGTTTGTATTAAAAAATATTTTTATTAGTTTAATTATATATAATCTAAAAAGGATAAATTAATCTACTGTCCTAAGTTTTCCGGTACGTAGAAGCTTGACTAGTTTTCTGCAAGCATCAATTCGTTCGATAAATTTCCTGTTCTTGTGTACTATATATACATACGAGGTGTGTTCAAAAAGTATCGCGAATTTTGTGTTTTTTCCACGGTTTCCACGTCATAACCATAAACCCACGATTCGTCACCAGTTATGACCCTCTGGAGCAAATTTGGGTCGTCGCGGACAGAGTTTAACATCTCATTAGCAATGTTCATGCGATGCTGTTTTTGGTCGCAATTGAGCAATTTTGGTACGAATTTCGCGGCGACCCGTCTCATGCCCAAATCATTGATAAAAATCGAATGGCACGAGCCAATCGATATGTTTAGGTGCTCAGCAACTTCTCTAACGGTGATTCGACGATTGGCCAATACCATTTTCTCCACTTCATTAATTTTTTCGTCTGTTGTTGAAGTGCTCGGGCGTCCGGCACGCTCTTCGTCGTTCACATCTTCTCGGCCTTCTGAGAACATTTTGTACCACCGATAAACGTTGCTTCGGTCCAAGGTAGCTTCTCCGTATGCCACAGTCAACATTCGGAATGCATCCGCGCACTTAATTTCGTTTTTCACACAAAATTTGATACAGGTTTTTTGATCCATTTTTTTGAATCGAAGACGATCCAAAACACGTGCAAGCAAAGCAGCTGAGCTTGTCGGCATAAGTGAGAGACATGAGTACCAACATAACGCCACAAAAAAATCGAAATTCGAATATACGTAACCCGCGAAAATTCAAAATTCGCGATACTTTTTGAACACACCTCGTACAATTGTAGTGTGTGATCTGCGCACCGCACAAGAAAAATGTTTGACATTCCTATGGAATCTAGCTTTTCCATAGGGCTATTATAATTGTCATCATCGACTAATAATTTAACCGATAAGTCAATATTAAGGAGTTCTATCGCCTTTAATCATTTTTTTGCCATTGTAAGATGTTATGCTGAAGGAAACATATTTATATTTATAATAAAGTTGAAATAAAAATTGTTGAGACCGTATTAAATTTTCGAAATGAGTAAAGATACTTAATTCTTAAGGTTCGTATCCAGCACTCTGGAATTTTGATTTCGTCACATAAATAGAAACAGTTTGAAGTAGCTTATGAGCAGCAAAGCAAAGCAAAGCAAAGTGTTCCTTTTTATATAAAGTATTGTGACGAAATCAAAATTATTATTTTTATTATTATTATTATTAGTCGTACAAAAATGTTGAGCCCCATTTTAGAAAGGTAGGATTGCATAGAAAACGTTAATTTTAAAAATTTAGCTTTTTAAAATTTTAAGAGTGGCTTTATGGCTCGTGAGCGACCTCTAAACATTCATCAATCTGCGTGAAACTTTAAATTTTTTAGTTTTACATCAAATCGAATGATTTTTGGCTATGAGAGCTAGAATTTGCGTCTGAAAAATGTTTCCCATATACATGGGGGCCACCTTAAACTATATAGTATAGCTACCATAGAAAAATAAGGTCCGAAAAGTAGTCCTAGCTAGAAAAACTAATTTGTTTCTAATGGAGGTCATTTATCATATATTATTTCTGTATTAAAGAAAGTTAATCAAATGTTGCATAATCAGCCTTGTTCCTAATTCCACTTCCACAATAATTTTATGATTTTAAACCGGTTTTTGTACAAATAACTTTTGTGGAAGTGGAATTGAGAACAAGGCTGAATAGTTAACAAAAGTTATTCAGATAATCGAACTTATATTTGAAAACAAACTCGTGACACATTTTTGAAATATTTTATATGAATTTTTTTTTTTCTTTCAAAAATATTCAAATAACATATTTGTTTCCATTTTTTTTTAGAGTTGCTCGGACTTCTCCTATGACGACATCTATGCAGAAACCTTGACGGAAAATCCCTTTTGTCTGGCCATAATGGAAATGTATGAAAATAATAACAAGCAGGAGCAACAACTTATAGCGTGTGTAAGTAAGACACCATTTACCCTCCCCTCAAACTCTCAAACTAAATAATATCGGATAAATGATTCTTATCAAACTCTCCCATAAAATGCAGAACAGCGATACAAATACACCACAACCACACACCCACACATCGACGAGCAGTTCCCACTAAACTGTGTCACTTGTTGACCGAACCGAAAATCAATTTACTTAAGCCTTAGTTTAGGTTCTAGTTTAAAGTTTTAGTCTAAGTTGTAAATGTTCGTTTAAACAAGTTCCCGCCAACTTTGGCTATGTGTTCATGGAAAGGGCGCCTACACATGCAACTGATGAGGTAAATGACATTCCATTCCCTTTTTTTCGAGGGTTAAAGTCAGAAATTCTATATACCATAAAACAAAAACTTATGTATGGAAATGACAATGTCTCTGATTTATTTACCTCTGTATATTTTGTTCGAAAAATAAAAACAAAAAATCATTTTCTTCAGTTCAGAGCGGCGGCGGCCCGGGCAAATACAAATCGCTGGGAAATGTGTTTATTCAACTGCAATTGTTAAGAGGCGAACGAGTTCCGCTTACTCCATTAGGCACCTACAGAGCTGGCGGCGAATCGGAAATAGGTTTCGTGTTATTTATTTACCCGCAATCGACACGCGAGGCAAAAGGAAGCGAGTGATATGCATATCGATGAGAGTTGTGGGTTGAGAGGATAGTGGATAAAGGAGTTAACTAGAGATGGGCTGTGGGATATAGAGTTTGAATATACTTAAGGTTCAAGGGAATTTTTTACATATATATAAATAAGGATATATTTATAAGTAATTTCTGTCGATTTCCTTGTGCCGCAAAATGATCTTATCAGCTTTGTTCTCAATTCTACTTCCACAAAAATTTTGTTACTTAAATCCGGTTTTTGGTCTAAATTGGGCCTCTAAATCTGGGTGAAATTTAAAAGGCCTCCAATCAAAATTCAAAAAAAAGTTTTTAACAGACTTTTTCCAAGCCATCGAACAAATTTTCAAATCAAGAAGAACAATTCTTTAATCAAAAGCTTGTCATATTTAAAACTAAGTTCAACCATTCTTAGGCTTTCGACTGAGTATCTAGTACTCTGTAGCGAGTACTGAGTATCAAATACTGACAAACGAGAGCTGAGTATCGGGAGCTGAGTATCGAGAATCGACTACTGACTATTGAAATCTCAGTATCGATAGCTGAGTATCGAGTAATGAATTTCGAGTACTGAGTGTCGAAGGCTGAGTATCGAGAGCTTTTAGTATCGAATGCTGAGTATGGAGAGCCGAGCTTCAAGTACTGAAAATCGAATACCGTGTATCGAAAGGTGAATATCGAGTTCTGAGTATCGAGTACTGAGTATCGAGTACTGGGAATCGAATACCGGGAATTGAATACTGTAAATCAAATACTGAGTATCGAAAACTAAGTATTGAGAGCTGAGTGTCGAGTACTGAATATTGAGTACTGACCTTCGAGTACTAAGTATCGAGTACTGATTATTGAGTTCTGAGTCTTGAGTTCTAAGAATCGAGTGAAAAAATTCGAGTACTTAGTATCGAAATGTGAGTATCGTGAGGAAATTGTAGATTATCTTATGCCTAACATAATTTTTCTTGTAATCCCCAAGAAAAGAACTTCCTAGAAGCAAGGAAATTATCTTAATAAAATTTATGAATTTTTTTTAAGAAAATGAAAATAAAAAGGAAGGCTTCTTTTAGGTGGCTTCCCGATTTCCTGTTTGTGTCACGCTTCCATCTCTAAAACAGCCGCAAAATCAAACAACAGGAGTCCGCCGCGTCGAGTAGCTCTCTATTCAACTTCGTAGTCCTGTTCTTCCTTTGCATTTGGTTGCTGTTTATTCGCGTGAAACAAATCAAACCGAACTCGTCAGCCCACGGGAAGTGGCCCCGGAAATCAAAGAATATTATAATCAGTCGTCGCTTCACAAAATAAACACATAAAATAGGGAACTGACAATTTACGAGCCTTAATTAGTTGCACCCACAAGGTGGCAAGGTGGCAAGGCAACCGTTTACGTGAAACTAGGGGGAAAGACGTGCAATTAGCCCCAAACTTTTTGACTTTATTCATGCTTTCGAAGGTAACGTGAGACGAGCAAACGGCGAAAGTTCGACAAAAAGTGTAAATTGTTTTCCCCGAGTGGTGAAAAGAGTGCGAGACAAGCTGAAACTGTAAATGTGCAAACTAAGGTGCTGATGAGAAAGAAGGGTGTGGGGAAAGTGCATAATAAAAAGTTGGCTATGAAAAAAACATTATGTGTGAAGTGTGTTGGATGTTGAAGTTTTTCTTGCAAGTTGCGGATACTTATTTACCGAGATTTAAACCAAGAGAAATATTGGTTTCGGTTACGATCATTAAAATTAAACTTTTTTTTGGTTACGCATATCTATTTTTATTTCGAAACGGCTACGATTCGGTTAAATATACATTTAAATTACATATTATTTGAACTTATACTAAATTTTACTGCAGAAAATCATCGTTCGACGTTTATTTGATTACAAAGAACTGCTAATACTACTTTTGATAACTCATAATGGTATCTTTAGAACCAGAACCAAACTTTGGATTTGGCTTTTCGTGATCGGTATTCAATTCAGTCTACGTAGAAACCAATTTGTTTTGAATTGGTTAATTAATGTGGCTGCAGGAGCTAAAAATGTGAACAAACTTCGTCCAACACACGTTTATGCCAATTTCTCTTAAACCAGACCCTCTGGGGGAAAACGGAAAATTTATTTGAGTTCAGCGCGTGAAAGTACATTAGGAATGTTGGCTATCTTCTCTGGTTAAAAAGTTGACTTTTTTTGTAAACTTGTGTAATCAATTTTCAAAATTTAAGGAAAATTAGATCTAAAATAAAAAACATATTTTTCGTCTTCTTTACCTATAATTCACATTTCTCTTATGAAAATAAGGTATGAATTGGTGAAGAAAGAAAAACTATGGATAAATACCAAAGCTGGGAACAACTAAGTCCATTGACAATTAGGTATTTTGGAGATTTTTTAGAAAACCATTTATAACCGAGTCTACTTTTCTTGATTATTTTCTCTGTCCTGACTCTCTTTTTATATTGACAAAAACAAAATGAATAATATTTTTGTATTCTTAAATATTTTTCCTAAGCGTGTACTTTATTTTCGGGCGGGCAAAAATCTATTTTCTAAATATTTTTGCTTATTAAGTTCAAATTACTAAGCCGATTTAAAATCAATGTTTAGCACTATTATTGGAAATTCAATAAAATTTCGATTCATATCTTGCTTAATGGCATTTCATGTTTCTAAATTCCTACCGAAAGTGGTATACAAATTCGCAGAAGATATTTTTAAGATCATTTTTATTTGAGTTCAGAATCTAAAAATGGATTAGAAATATTTTTTTAATTTTTGTAAGCAAGTTTTACTAGCAATCCTCGGTGAGTAAACTAGAGCCCTTTTTTTCGATTATATAAACGAGGAGTTTTCAACTTAAATACCATTTTGTCACCAATTCTCTTGGTTTCTCTTGTTTTAAGTATTTAGGTTGTCAAATTGGCGAGCCGAAGCTGATAACATCCTTAACCTTATAAATATATCGTGAGCGCTAAGGTAAGAATGAATAAGATAGCACCTTCGCGCATAATATTGACACTGCCGTATGCTACTTTTGGGCATGTCTGGATTAAATCGTCGTCGTCTACATTTATTGCAGCCAAAATGGCTGTTTCTGCCAGCTACGCATGATTTATGTATTGTGTGCGTACATAGGGAGATTCGATGAGAGCATTTTGAGAATCACGGATTGTGCTTGAATTGTTGGGCAACTTTCCAATCGCTTTAATGACTTGTCACGCTTGAGATTGCCCACCTCATGCGCTCTTCATAAGAGAGTTCCATTATTTTTTCAATAGCATTTTATAAGAATAGCAAGTATAAGAAGTTTTTGTCCCATTCACGTCGAACCTCTATCTCTTACCATCTCTGAGATCAGTTTGTTCATACGGACAGACGGACAGACATACGGACGGACTTGGCTAGATCGACTCGCCTGTTGATGCTGATCAAGAATATATATACTTTAAAGGGTCGGAAATGCTTCCTTCTGGCTGTTACATACAAACTTAATATACTCTGTGTACCTCTGGTACAGAGTATAAAAAGGATAGTTGTTGATGATCCAAATCACAACGAGAGGTGAAGAAAAACCTGTGATCGGAAATTTTGGGAATAGAAAATGCTTCGATTGAAGGTTATCTCAATCAAATAAATACTTCAACAATAGTTCCATTAAGTACATGCAATAGTCATCAGCAGGGATGCAAACCAACCGAAAATAAGTACTGGTTCGGTTCAGTGGCTCACACAGTTTGTGAACCGCCAGTTTGGTTGATAACATGTTTTATGGAGCTAACTGAATCGCGGTTTCTATTGGGTTCAGTGGTTCAAAAAGGCACAATATGAAATATTATGATTGCTTCCTATAATTCCATTTGGAAATATTTAAATCCTTAAAAGAATGTCCAAAATTTATGAAGTCGGATTTGCAGGATTCGTCTGTAAGTTCCTAGAGGAAAGCACTTCGAAAACAGAAAGTGTTAGCTAGAAAGGGATTCATACCATGCATCTCTTCTGGATGAGATTGAATTAAGGAAAAAAAGTACTATAGAAAATTGAGAATATTGTCCTCTAGCGAATATTGTCCAAATCAATCATAAACTTTTAAGAAAAAATTTCAAATTAATGGCAGGTATATTAAGAGATCGGCGGGCAATTACAGAAGACTACAGTATAACATGTTGTAAAATATATGTCAATTAATCGTTGAAGGCTGTAGCAATCCCGGTATCGCTAAAAGTCAATTCTATCAGTGAAACTATTAAAATTCCCAAATTAATAAATATCTGTGTTGGCCAGAGGAAAGAGTCAGAGAACCGAACCGTTTTTCTTTGTGGTTTTCGGTTCAGTTCAGTATTTCTGAAAGGAAGCCGGTTCAGTTTGCTTTCGGTTCACCAGCTGAAATAACTAAGCGGTTCCGTCCAGAGTTCGCTTTCATCCCTGGTCATCAGTATATATCAGAGCTTAAGATTCTTAGACCAAAAAGTTAAAATCCATTTAAAGAATCTGTTTAGACTTCTCAGCCCCTTTTTGGAAAAAAGTTTCATTTACACAAATCATTGCCCCCTTGCCGACAGAGCAATTTGTCTAAATCGATTTTCACATTTCCTATGGCTATCATATTCAGTCATAACGATACATATCCCCTATCCTCGCCCCTCTCCCCCACCACCATTATAATACGTCTTTGAAAGTGTTTTAAGTGCGCACAGCCACGCTTCGCCAACTCCTTGCCCCGCCCCCACCTCCCGCGACATAGACGATATAATTGCATGCCACCGCCACCACCCGCTGGCGACTATATTTTCAAATCGTGTCAACCTGTCGAAACACAAGGCGCACAGGTAAAAATATAATAATTTGAGTTGGTAATCTGAAACTTTGGTTCGATTTGGTTTTATTTTCGTGACAAAGTTTTAATAGCAATATTATTGAAATGAAATGAAACGGTAATGAAGGCAAAATTCACGTCAGTTATAAAATACCAACACGAAAAGCTCGACAGAAATTATTTGACACCAAAAACAATTGCGAAAGTAAACAAAAACAACAAGAACAACGGGGAACTTATCAACAATTTGGACACGTGACAGAATTTCAATTGCCATGGTAAGCTTTGAGCTAGATATTCTAACTGCAGGGTATAAAGAGGACTGATTTTTCATGTTCTGTGACTGCAGCCCGACGAGTTGCTTGAGGATTGTCCTCACAGACAGCAATTGGAGCACACTCTACTTCATTGTCAGACACAATCGGAGATACTACAGGCCACGCGGGACAATTACTTGAGCATTATCGATGAGTTCAAAAGAGATTTGGAAGAGTTGACGGTGCAAGTGGAACAGCAACAGCAGCAGCTACACCCCACACTAGCCGAGGAGTCATGTGAACTGGAACCCCCCGCCCATATCAACAGCGAACTGGAATTACAAGTTACACAAAAAACAAATCGAAACATTTAAGACCTCAACAATTAATAGAAAATAATTTTCTTCTCTTTTGCCGCCTTTTCGTCATAGAATGAACGTTTGGCTTGTCAGATTAACAACCTGACGGACAATATAAAGGATCGCGATCAGCAAATCCGGCAGCTGCATGGCATGATCAATGGATATTCTGATTTCAGTGAGAATACGCGTTTGAAGGAGGAGATCCACGAGCTAAAACAAAAGAATTGTGAGTATAGAACAAATTATTTGGAAAATATTTTTTTCATTCAAAAATGTTGTGGTTTAATATTTGGGAAAAGGCTTAGAACAGGTATACCCTTTTAAAAACTGGTTCAAATTGTTTCCGGACCATTTCTAGGCCAAAAAACTATTCAACTTCAAATCAATATTTAAATTGCTTCTTAATCGGTTTGGAAAAGGGAAAATTTTTAACAATAATACTTCCAAAATTTTTAAAAATATTGAATTAATACTTTTGCTTGTTGTTTTGATTTTTTACATTTATGTCCGAATTGGATTTGAAAAAATGATTCTAGTATTTTGACCTAAAACTAAAACTCTCATAACGAAGATTCGAACTTATTTTAGATTTTCTCCAGTTGTAATTACATTAACTAGCTCTCTAAGCTATCATATGTAAAAATCAGTTATAGATATTTGATAAGATTGTATTCCACACAAAACCTGCTCACAGTTCTCTTAAAGCAGGGTTTGTCAAGAGCTAGGCCAGAAATTCAGTATATTGGCGTGCAATAATAAAGCGACGTAGCTCTGACCTACCTTATCGACCTCAGCCAGCGACTGAAAAACTGCTTGCTCTCTTGCCACAAGCCTCGGGATGCGTTCGTGTCGGTGTGAATAGCGAAATTTGTTCGGCTCCTGCAGGCCAGACGTGGCCATCGCTAACTAAAAGCTTTAACTAAAAAATTTTCATAAGATGTTATCTGTTTTGGGGTTGATACATAGTAGTATCGTCAATTTCAAAGCAGTTCAAATGGTTCAGCCTCGTTTCATTGAACCGGCAAGAGTAAAGTTCGGTTATAATATCTTCTTACTTTTCTTAAGTAGAAACCTTTGGGTAGTGTCTGCACCAGAGAACTGCAAAAATCACTTTTTCCTTGATTTCATCATACACAAAAAGTCCCACTCATGTTTAATCACTCAACAAAGCATGCCGTTGTATTTAATTTACGTCAATCCAGCGAACGCTTCAATCGGTGGATTACGAGCTGATGTTGCAAAATGCATTGTTCACATTCATTCATTCATACAACAAAACTCATCGTTTAAAACACTCACCATCATACCAGCAAAAGCGACGTACAATTGAGCGAGCGTTGGCTGATTGAATATGCTCGCTCGTAAATCAGATTTCTTGCTCACCAAAACAAACAAATTTTTCTGCTCTCACCTTTTGACTGGCGCAGTTAAAAACACCAGAACAAACACCTCTCTCTCTCGTTTGTGTCAGCAGCGCTGTTTCAGCATGACAAAAACTCATTCGAGGTAATTCTCATTCTCATCAATCGTTGTTGAACAGATATTTCAAGTTCATGCCTTAGATGATATACGAATTATGTCTCAGAGCCAAAGTTGTATTAGTTATTTAAGTAATTCGTATCTGGAAATCATTCTTCTAAATCTTTGTTCATTTTTAAGTTCAGTTAAATAACTTCTTCACTTTTGAACCGATTTGTAAACCTTAACATACAGTAAAATATTTGGAGCATTAATTTTTATTCATATGATTTTTTGCTATTTTCCAGCCGATCAATCGCGTAAGGTGCGTGAAATTGCTGCCCTACTGAAAACACAAGAAGATCAGCGCATCGAATTATGCGGAAAATATGAGACTCTTATGAATAGCTTTGAAGATCAATGTAAAGAATTAAAGCGAGCAAATCGCCGGGTACAAGGTCTGCAGGAAAGATTAGGACAGGTGGAAAAGCTGCAAGATGAGCTGCGAATGGAGGTGGGTATTACAAACAAGAAAGTCGGTCAAGCCCGACTATAACATACTCTGTACCTGTGAAGTGCTGCCCATCACCGTTGTGACCGGTGCTGCCCATAATTGTTTTTTTTTTTCCTTTCATCCGATCTGAACCATTCCTTTGGCGGATCGATAAATAATCCTGATTACTAAATATGTCCAGGGGGAACGAACCTTCTGTCTGTTCTGTGGGAGATATGACGATTTTTCCAATTTGCGGGGCGGGAGGGGGGCGTGGCAAAAATTTAAAATAACCTTGATCTGCCTGCAAGTAAAAGAAGCATATGTCTCATACATGTCAAACCTCTGTCTCTTACCATCTCTGAGATATGTTTGTTCATACGGACAGACAGACGGACGGACAGGCGGACATGGCTAGATTGACTCGGCTGTTGATACTGATCAAGAATATATATACACTTTATAGGGTCGGAGATGCTTCCTTTTGGCTGTTACATACTTTTGCACAAACTTATTATACTCTGTGTACCTCTGGAACAGAGTATAAAAATAGTCTGTCGGCTCGGGTTTATATTCAGAGTTAATAAGGTTCGGTTTAGGGTTCGAAAGAGATCCAAAAGCAACCAATTTATATTGTTTTTACATGCTAACATAATATTCTTCCCTTCAGCGTCAACTGCTACGCGAGGAGGTGATGGCCTTAAAAGACAAAGACGCCAAGGCTTCGGGACGTGAGCGTGCGCTGTGCGATCAATTGAAATTCAGTCATCAGGAGGTGGAAAAGTCGCGTCGCCTTATGCGAGACATGCAGGGCCATATGAAGCAGGAGGAGTGCCAACATCAGGAGACCGTTCGGCAAATGGAACAGACCAATGAGGATATACGCCAACAGATGCGGGCCATAGCCTCCGAGTGCAAACAGATGCAGCACAAATTGAAGTACGTAGTGGTGGGTGAGGTGGGGGTTGCTAGGGATGGGCAACAATCTCAAAAACAGTTTTAATCTCCCAATTGCAGACAACAGAACGATGTGAACCAGCAGCAATTGCAGATTATCGAAACGTTTCGCAAATGGAAGGATGCACAGCTAAGATCGGATGAGGCGATGCGACAGTGTATAAAAACCGCTGAAGAACATATCCATATGCTGATCGAGGAGAAGCAGCGACTGTGCGAGGAGTATGGACGCTTGCTTAGGGATTATAGTCTGCTGGAAGCTGAAATGCAAAGGGTTAGGCAGGCGGTGAACGGTGGATGTGAGCCTCAAGCTAAGCCAGAGGCGGCGGCGGGCAATGAAGTGAGCTTAGGAATGTTTTCTACCAACAGTTCCTTGGCTTAATCTTATCCTTCTCTTAGATGGCCAAACGTTTGCAGTATTTGGGTAATGCCTCGCGACGTATGGCCCATCAGTACCAGACCCTCAATGAGGACTTCTTAATGTCTCCGTCTCCTTATGGCAGAGTCACAGCCGAGGAGGAGAGTTTACCCTGCCAGCAGGATTTAAATTTCGGCCAATAGCATTTTTTTAGCTGTATATAATAATTATATTTGTAAATTTTAGTAAATCAAAATCAAAAGCTTGTGTAAGAAACTTGAGCATCTTATGCTCTTCTTGCCACCTGCTCCTCCTCTTGCAGCAGCTTCTCCCGCTCTCCAATGGCCAAGAGAGCCATTTTAATCTGTGCCCTCTTCCTTACGCTCTCCTCTCGCATTACATCCGCCTGTTTGGTGAGTATCTTAATGCGCACATCACTGAAACTCTCCGCCTCCTTCAGGCTCATCTGCAGGAACACATCCTTGCCCACATTTACCAGGATGCTGTCCATTTGCTTCACCCTTGCCTGCATGAACATATTGCTGCCTATGTTCACCTGCGTCTTGTAGCCATCCGGCAGGTGGGTATCGAACGTTTGCAGGGTATTCTTTAGCTGTACATACTCCATGATCTCTTCGTTGAATTGTTGGAGATATTTTTCCAGTTCCTTAAGATCCTCCCGCAGCACTTCGTTGATGAATTCCTCAATTTGGGTGATGCGAGCGCGATGGCCCGTCTGCTGGGGAGAGTATAAGTTGTTTCCATTTATTTTATTTATTTAATTTAACAATCTCTTACCATTTTTTTTTTTTTTTTTTTTGGGGTTTAGGTTACCAAGAGACCCGTAGGAAACCTGGAATTATTTGGCCGCCCACTTTTAAGTAAAGTGGAAATCGCCACTGCTGAATGTGTGTTCTTGCAATTATGTTTCGCTTTATAGGTCTATGTTGTTTTCGTTAATGAAATCTGCAATTGTTTGGTATGAGTTAATGTTCTCGTGAAGTATTTATATATATCGATGACCGATGGAAAAAAATCGATATTTTTAC
The DNA here is from genome assembly GCA_018904265.1 of Lordiphosa collinella. Taxonomy (NCBI): domain Eukaryota; kingdom Metazoa; phylum Arthropoda; class Insecta; order Diptera; family Drosophilidae; genus Lordiphosa; species Lordiphosa collinella. The sequence goes on from JAEIFV010000801.1 coordinate 48,388, forward strand.
TTGCTGTGCTGTTAAGAGCCGAGACTGTTAACATTAACATTTATTTACTGTTGTTAACATTGGTCCGCGTGAGTGGTCCGCGTGAGGGCCGCGAGGGCCGCGTGAGTGGCCGCGTGAGTGGTCCGCGTGAGTGGTCCGCGTGAGCCGAGTGGTCCGCGTGAGTGGTCCGCGTGAGCATGAGTGGTCCGCGTGAGTGGTCCGCGTGAGTGCTTTTGTTTACAAACAGTAATGCTGGTGTGACCGTGTGGCAAACGCGTAAAAATACCATTCAAAAGAGGCGCTTCGCGATGGCGGCAAAATTTGAACAAGCACAACATCTAAGCACTCAAGCATCTATTTGCAGTTTGTTGGCTAGTTAGCTATTTTCACGTCAAATCTGGCCATTTTTTACACTGAGTGTGAATAAAGGAAAAATGGCATAAATATAGATCAAAATTCAATATTACAAATCCGATCTCTACCAAAATCTTACCATTTTGTTTATTTGAGCCACTGCAGTCAACAGTTGTGGTAAACGCATGCCAGTGTGACCATATGTGTGGTATTTTTTGGTATCATTTGAGAGCGCGGGAAGCAATTAGACTGGACCTTGTTTCGAAAATGGTAAGATAAGTCGGTCTTCCTGAAAATAATATGCTTTCGATTTTGATTTGGTGAAAGCAAATCAAAAGGAGTTGACGAAACGACCATGATTTCATTTTGATTTGCTTTCGTTGGCTTCACACCTAATTGACAATTGGCGCCAATTTAAACAAAGGCGCGAAACCAAAAAATTCCGAATTAAATTGTGAGAATCAAATTGTGGGCGGAATATGAAGCTTAGAATGCTTGCAACATTGCAAAGGCTAATTCAATGAATTATGTATGTCAAAGGCAGAACAAAATTGTATAAGAGTTTGTAACTTCCATCTTTCTAAGAGAACTATGCAGATACGGACATTTCATGCGTTACGTACGTTACATTCATAAGCATGTTGCATATTTCTGGCGTAAGCGTCACTAAACATATGAACAAATATTTAACTTTCTTTTTGTAGCAATTGCTAGCAAACCCGCAGAATGAAGTAGTGTTCAATTTGGTTCAGACGTTTTCAAGTTTTATGCATGCGAACAAATCACGACCAACTTTGATTTATTTATACTGATTTCGTTAACAAAACCCAACCAATCGATTTCATGAATTCAAAGTCAGCGCCTTTATAAATTGAAGCGCCCTCTGGGAGGCTGCTTTCTGAACTAAAGTCAATTCAGTTTACCTGACTGCTAGCGCCCTCTGGAAGTATATTTTTTGGCACTGAATTTGAAACAGACGAACGGAGGTTAGCAGAATATATTTAAATTAGGCAAATTTTAGGACCAAAATGAAGAATAGGAGATGTTAAATTCCAGGGACTTAATTTCTTCTAAAATACCAATGTTGTTTAATTCTGATTCAATGAATTCAACAATTTCTTTTCGCAATTTAAAAAACGTTATAGACATTTTCCTCCAAACAAGATAACACTTTCTCCAAAACAAGATAACATTTCCTTGCAAGCTTTTTTAATAAAAATGCCATCAAAAACGACTATTCTAAGATTTTTCAAGCAGAGATTTTGAATGATATCTTTGCAATTAGCTTTTAGAGATTTTAAAAACAACATAAAAGAGTAATTTTTGGCTCCCAATATATTAGAAGTCTTTGAGTCTTAAAATTTTATTGTGTGAATTCTTTGAAAACAAAAAATACATTGTGCTTCACCCAAAAAATTTAACTGTCACCCCCGAGCGCGATGAACGGAAGTGAAATAGAAATGACTGAAAATCTTAAACTGAAAAAATGGAGACATGTGCGTCTGCAGAGTTACCTGTTGAGAATATTCCGACTTTTTATTTTCCTAAACCTTCTCGATGCAATTGCGTACCAATATCTAGAAGGACGTATCCAATTTGGTCCACTTGTTTTAAATTTTAAACCTAGATTTCGTTTACAAACCCCAACCAATCGTTTTCACGAATTCAAAGTCAGCGCCTATAAAATTGAAGCGCCCTCTAGGAGGCCTGCTTACTAAACTATGTAAAGACCATTCAGTTTACCCGCTTGTTAGCGACCTCTGGGGGTATTTTGGCGCACAATTTAAAATTGTTGGACGAAGAGAACAAAAAGCTAAGCTAACTTTGGCTGTGACTTTATTTATTTATTACGTGTACTTACTTACTTTATGAGAAAACAAAACATGAGCTCTTGCTAGGTTGTAATGAGAAAGTTTCAAAAGTTTTAAATTTCTAAGAAATAAAATAACAATTGTTTCTTTATTTTTATTCAAAAATATTGATAAGGAATGAAAAATGGAAATTTAGGTAAAAACAGCATACAGAGTAAAATTTACAGAAACAGAAAGGATAAAAAGTTAGCAAAAATTAGATAATTGAATGTATACTGGAACTGACTGCCCGTACAGAAATGGTTAAGTAGAATATATGGCTTATGTCGTCTTCAAATTGCTTGGTGAATCGTAGAAAGTGTTTCTGTTCGCAGCTGCATATCCAGGGATTGCCAGAGATAGAGAGAGTTAGTTGAGATTGATTGGTGATTAGGTCAACCATTTGCTGACTAAGTTTATCCAATTGGCAAACAGCTGCACGAAATATTTTCTTATAGATCAGCAATTGATATTGAATTTTCCACTGTCAGGATCCAAGCAACAAAAACATGATTCCGGACAGTGCTCCTGACCACCACAACGCCTTAAAGCAGCCTCATACTCCTTGGAGTGTTGATTTCGGAGGAAGATGAGGAAATTTGTGAACTTGCAACTGCATTCCCAAGGATTGCCAGATAGTTCTGTAACCAAATTACGTGCTGAGAGGAACTGCGTCATTTCATCATCAAGTGCTTTTAGCGCATTGTTGCGGATATCCAAATTGGTGATATTCGGCGGCAGTTGGTTAACCGTAAGACTTGTCAGATTATTGTTCTTCAAGTGGAGTTCCCGCAGTGTGGAATTCCTGAGAGTATTTTGAGACAAGACTTCGAGCTGATTGTCATCCAGCAAAAGAGTTGAGCTGCCCTTTATAATATTCGGAAGTTTTGGAATAGATGTAAGATTTTTACTTCTACAGTCGATTACAAACTGATTCGAGGTGCCATTGAAACAGCAAGTGCATTGGTCCGGGCAGGGTCCGCTTAGGTGATAGTGCTGAACAGTCAGTCCAAATCCAAGCATGTGGGGATATTCTTTCAAATAAACTGTTAAATTGGTATTCTCACACTGGCTTATCCACAGAATGCCCTTTTGGAAAAACCTTGTTTTTTGTTTCCGATCTAAGAGAAATGTGGCCACTTTCTCATCGACCGTTTGAATGGGATTATTTCGAATATCCAGCAGTTGTAGATTTGGTGGAAGCTGGTCAATGGATAAGCTCGTCAGATTGTTGTTGGATAATCGAAGTTCCCCAACACTGGCATAACCAGGCCATGAAATGTTTGGCAGTGTACTGATTTTGTTGTTTTCTAACAAAAGCCTGGGTTTGAAATCCACGGGAATGGGTAGCTCTGGTACTTCCGTTAGTCCTTGACCAGTGCAGTCGATGTAAAACGCAGAAAATAAATCATAATCTAAAAAGCACTTGCAGCTCTGGGGGCAACGTCGGTTATTTGTGCCAAGTGTGAATTTGCAATGACTTTGATAGCAAAGCAAGGCTTTTAAATTGTTACTTGGAATGACTGGGCTTCGATTTGGTCTAATAATTCTTAGCTTTGCATAATTTTCAAAATATTTAAGATCTATTTCACGACGAGTTTTGAGGTCAATAAATTCCAAATTATTTTTTAGGGTGGCTGAACTGCAATAAATATTTTACTATGTTAATAACAAAAAGTTTTAAGAATTTATTACCTTAAAAACGCAAAGTCCTCCAAGAAGTTGTCATGAACAAACAAATACTTCAAGTTTTGCAGGTGCTCAAAGCTGGCTGCGTTGACTTCTTCCATGTTGCATTCGGAAAATATTAAATCCGTGAAATTTTTTTGATTTTCTTTAAATAAGAAACGAGGAATTTTATATGACGCCCACCGCCCACACTCAATTTCAATTCTCTCCCAATTTGTTGTGACTTTTTGCAAGTAATTAGATATTACATGACCATTTACAGTTGAGTCGCCTTCAGCGAAAATTCTTAAATGTTTCCGTTCTCCTGTAACTTCAGTCTCTTCAAAGGATAATTGTAAGACACGTACGAAATACAAATATAAATATTCTATGCCAAATGCTTGAAGATATTGAATAGCTGGAACCATATTTAAGCCTTGGACGTCATGGTTATTAGTTACATATAGTGCATAAATCGCACAGTTGTCCGGGGCTAGTTTTATAAGCGAGCTGATGTCCGGTTGAGATTTGTACCAAAACAGCTCCAAGTTCCTACCATACGTAAGCCGGTAATTGTTCGTGACTATGGTGTTTCCCGTTTTGGAGCATGTTTTAACACTTTCACTGGTATTGCCAATTTTGCACTCATCTCCGCAATACAACTCGCAGTAATCGTCTCTGATATTTATTAATTTGCCGCAAACTGATCCAATTGTCAAAATTAATAAGAAAACGAATAATTCATTGACTGACATTTTGATATGTCCGTGCAGGAACCGAGCTCAAATTCAACTAATTCAATTAAATAAATTTGGGACTATATAAAGGCAACCAGCGTCGCAGAATTTCAGACAGCCGAGCTGCTCCCCAGAGATTTGGAAAACTCAGCTCTGATTGTGGGGCCAAACATAAGCAAGGTTCAAGCATTATGTAATCTCTTTTAAGAATGCTTATGTAAAATTCTTCTTCCTATCATCGTTATCGCACACACACTTGTGTGCCGTGATTTGAAACAATATGTCAAGAAAGTGTTTTGACACAGCAAAACGGCCATTTTCGCCCTAGGCGAATTACTATATTTCTAAGATAAATTGTTCTTTCTGTGCCAAAGTTTAAATACACTTGAAAGTTTTGTGACCAATGACTTAATTTTGTGACCAAAGACTTAATTTATAAGCTTTATGTCTTGTGTCACTGGCACTGACTAAAAAAAGTAATAAAAAACTAGAAGGCTAAGCTAACTTCGGCTGTGCAGAAGTTTTATTACCCTTACAAATGCCCGTTTTGATTAAACGATTTCGGCCAAATTTTGCAAAATCTGTTTAAAAGCATATTTCTATATTGATGTCCAAATTAATGAACTGTAACATTGAAAAAAATGAAAAAAGGTTGCTGTTTTACTTTGACCCATTTTCACGCCTATCGTTCGTATGGGAGCCTTAAGCTATAGTTACCCGATTTTGACAAAACTTTGAAAAGTCATGTTAAAGTATATAAATCAAATAAATACAAAATTTTAAGACGCTACCATTAAAAACAAAAAAGTTTTTCCTACTAAGACCATTTTTCAGACCTATCTTTTGTATGGGAGCTATACCATATAGTTGTCCGATTTTCCCCAAACTTAGTAAAATTATGAAAAAGCATAGAAAACAAATAAATACAACGTTTTGAAACGTTTACTTTGAAAACAAAAAAGTTTTTCTTACTAAAACTAGTTTTTCGACCGATCGTTCCTATGGGAGCTATAAGATATAATCATCCGATCCAGTCGGTTCTAAAATATTTGCAGCGTGCTGTAAAAAGAAGACTCTGTGCAAAATTTCAGCTCGATAGCCTTAAAACTGAGAGACTAGTTTGCGTAGAAACAGAAAGACAGACAGACGGACAGGGCTCAATCAATCGGGTGTCAAAATCGTAATCTACGATGAATTCCAAGAAGGTTTGCCCAAGAAACCATAGGTCTAGAATCAAATTCGAGCTTCCCCCGATTTTAAGAAGAAACTTTTCGTATTTTATATTTTTTTTTTAAATATGCTTAAATTAAGAGGGGTCTTCTCATTCAAAACCCGTTTTTTGGACCCTTTTTTAAAAAATTCTTATTTGAAAACGCAAAGAATAATTGAAAACTTTTTTATTTATTGTATTACAAAAGGTTCAAAGTAAAAAATTTTTTTTGCCTCGTACGAGGGCTGTTCAAAAAGTAATGAGACTTCAAAGTTGGTGGTGAAAAAAAGGTGTCGTCACGGCGGCCACGATTCCGGGTCTCCGGAGCGTCCGAAATGAAAAAAAAACGGGGTTATAATCAGTATAGATGTAATTCTCGGCTGAACCTCAAACTTAATTTTGTGATTTTTTTTGACAAAATGGCGGCCAAAAAAAAATTTCAATCGGCTTTTTTGTAGTTTAGTGTAAAAAAAAATAGTAAAAATTTTTTAAAATTATGGTCGAGGCAGCCGAGAATGGTGACAATCTGCGTCGATTCCACTTTGTTTCATGAAAATCGGTTCAGTTGAACTGGAGATATCATGGCGCCAGTTCGAAAAACGTGGTTTCGATAAACGCTTAAGTTTGAAGTAATTTTTTGGAAAAATCAAAAATTTACGAGTTTAAGAGCGACAACTGGTCACTTTTCACAAATCGCGAACCGAGAACTAACGCATGGTCAAAATCGAGGGTTTACAAAAAAATTGCTCAATGAGAAGACCTGTTTGCAGTTGCTTGGGATTTGGTCACATTGGGTCACTAAAAGGACTATATCTCCTAAACTAATTCGAGTTTTCGAAAATCCTTTTGGGGGATATTTTTGATATCAAGCTATAAATAAATGCAAAAAAAAGTCGAAAAAAGTTGCTCAATAAAGACCCCCTTAAGATAAACAAGATTAAAAATCGATCAAGCCATCCCAAAGTTTGTGTTAAGGTGTGTGAGTCCGCCCATCGCCGTTGCGGCCGGTGCTGCCCAGCATAATGGTTTGTTTTCCTTATAGCTCGACTACCGTTCATCAGATCTTTACCAATCCTTGGGCGGATCGGTAAATAGTCCTGATTACTAAATATGCCTGGAAGGTACGAACCATCTATCTTCAAAACTGTGGAAGATTTAACGGGAGGGGGCGCGGCAAAAATTTAAAAAAAATTTGATCTGCCTGCAAGTACAAGAAGCATATGAGTATGTCCCATATGTCGAAAAGTTTCTTCTTAAAAACGAGAGCTCGATTTATATTTTAGACCTATGGTTTCTTGGGTAAACCTTCTTAGAATTCGTCGTAGATTACGATTTTGACAACCGCTTGGTAAACTTTTTTTAGTCCATACATATTGACCCACTCTAATGTATATAGTAAGTAAGGTCCGAAAGGTATTATTAGATAGAAAAACTTTTTTGTTTGCAATGGAAACTGCAAGGGTATACAAAACTACGGCCGAGCCGAAGCTAACTTTCCCCTATTTTTTTTGTTTTCATTGCAATCTAGTCCGTAGTCGAAAGTATAAAATCCATTTTTGCCATCTGTTACTGTTCTGGATTTGACTATAAATTTTCCATTTTTTGAGCAACTTTATGGAAAAGCAATTTTGAAATGCTGTCATTAAAAACCATTTTGTGAAAATATTCCAAATTTTGGCATAAAATAGCTATATGGGCATTTCCATTGAAAACACCATGTTTTTCAATTTGTTATGGGGAAACAATTAAATTGAACTAATGTAAACCTATCTTACATTTATTTATAAGCCAATTCAAGATTTTCGAATGCACAGCCGCGCAAGTACCCTTTTTGTCTCATTTTCATCGATCTGTTACACGTTTTTCTAAAAAAGCGCCAATAGATTTTATTGAATTTTGGTCTCTAAAATCATTCTATGGTTACAAAGAGTTAATGAAGATTGCATAAGAAACCATAACAAACTATGCGATTGCAATTAACTGTAAGTTTTTGCTTTGCATTATATTGGAAACTACATAAATATCTTGATGGAAAAATATGTCCCTAGTTACTTGTCCCGTGCGAAATCAAATTTTGAAAAAAGTATTAGTTACTTTTGGGTAACATCAAAACCATTTTAAAGACACATCAATTCACTACATTCTAAAATCGGTCACATAAAAATGCTTCCTCAGAGTTCACTAATATCGGCGTTTGAATTGTTGCCTGCGCAACGCACTTCTGTATTTGTCCCGTGCGAATGCCTTGCTTTTTTTCAATTATCTTGAAATCAGCTTTAGCACCAAAATTAGGGCTTATAAAGAGTTAAATTTTAAGCCTATTGTGGAAATAAAAATCCGATTTATTTTGCCTTGTTTTTAAATTTCAATGCGTACGACAGTCGTTGTTTCTAGTTTCCCTAAATTTCGGCGTGCAGGCTCATTGTGCTGTGTCAAAACACTTTCTTGACACACTGTTTCAAATCACGGCACACAAGTGTGTGTGCGATAACGATAATAGGAAGAAGAATTTTACATAAGCATTCTTAAAATAGATTACATAATGCTTGAACCTTGCTTATGTATGGCGCCACAATCAGAGCTAAGTTTTCAAAATCTCCGGGGAGCAGCTCGGCTGTCTGAAAATCAGCGACGCTGACTGCTTATGCCATATTCCCAAAATTATTAAATTGAATTAGTAGAATTTGAGCTCGGCTCCTGCACGGACATATCAAAATGTCAGTCAATGAATTATTCGTTTTCTTATTACTTTTGACAATCGAAACAGTTTGCGGCGAAGAATTAGTAAATATCAGAGACGATTACTGCGAATTGTATTGCGGAGATGAGTGCAAAATTGGCAATACCAGTGAAACTGTTAAAACATGCTCCAAAACGGGAAACACCATAGTCACGAACAATTACCAGCTTAAGTATGGTAGGACTTTGGAGCTGTTTTGGTACAAATCTCAACCGGACTTCAGCTCGCTTATAAAACTAGCCCCGGACAACTGTACGATTTATGCACTATTTGTAACTAATAACTACGACGTCCAAGGTTTAAATATGGCTCCAGCTATTCAATATCTTCAAGCATTTGGCATAGAATATTTATTTGTGTATGTCGTACGTGCCTTACAATTATCCATTCAAGAGACTGAAGTTATACTAGGAGTGAAGAATTTAAGAATTTTCGCTGAAGGCGACTCAACTGTAAATGGTCATATAATATCTAATTACTTACAAAAAGTCACAACAAATTGGGAGAGAATTGAAATTGAGTGTGGGCGATCATATAAAATTCCTCGTTTCTTATTTAAAGAAAATAAAAAAAATTTTACGGACTTACAATTTTGGGAATGCAACATGGAAGACGTCAACGCAGCCAGCTTTGAGCACCTGCAAAACTTGAAGTATTTGTTTCTTTATGACAACTTTTTGGAGGACTTTGCATTTTTAAGGTAATAAATTCTAAAAACTTTTTGTAATATTTTGGTAGTTAATATAGTAAAATATTTATTGCAGTTCAGCCACCCTAAAAAATAATTTGGAATTTATTGACCTCAAAACTCGTCGTGAAATAGATCTTAAATATTTTGAAAATTATGCAAAGCTAAGAATTATTAGACCAAATCGAAGCCCAGTCATTCCAAGTAACAATTTAAAAGCCTTGCTTTGCTATGAACGTCATTGCAAATTCACACTTGGCACAAATAACCGACGTTGCCCCCAGAGCTGCAAGTGCTTTTTAGATTATGATTTATTTTCTGCGTTTTACATCGACTGCACTGGTCAAGGACTCACGGAAGTACCAGAGCTACCCATTCCCTTGGATTTCAAACCCAGGCTTTTGTTAGAAGACAACAAAATCAGTACACTGCCAAACATTTCATGGCCTGGTTATGCCAGTGTTGGGGAACTTCGATTATCCAACAACAATCTGACGAGCTTATCCATTGACCAGCTTCCACCAAATCTACAACTGCTGGATATTCGAAATAATCCCATTCAAACGGTCGATGAGAAAGTGGCCACATTTCTCTTAGATCGGAAACAAAAAACAATGTTTTTCCAAAATGGCATTCTCTGGATAAGCCAGTGTGAGAATACAAATTTAACAATTTATTTAAAAGGATATCCCAAGAAGTATGGACTGACTGTTCTGCACTATCACCTAAGCGGACCCTGCCCGGACCAATGCACTTGTTGTTTTAATGGCACCTCGAATCAATTTGTAATCGACTGTAGAAGTAAAAATCTTACATCTATTCCAAAACTTCCGAATATTATAAAGGGCAGCTCAACTCTTTTGCTGGATGACAATCAGCTCGAAGTCTTGTCTCAAAATACTCTCAGGAATTCCACACTGCGGGAACTCCACTTGAAGAACAATAATCTGACCAGTCTAACGGTTAACCAACTGCCGCCGCATATCACTTATTTGGATATCCGGAACAATAATCTAAAGGCTCTTGATGATGAAGTGACGCAGTTCCTTTCATCACGTAATTTGAACACGAAACTATCAGGTAATCCTTGGGAATGCAGTTGCGAGTTCACAAATTTCCTCATCTACCTCCAAAGTCAACACTCCAAGGAGTATGAAGCTGCTTTAAGGCGTTGTGGTTTTCAGGAGCATTGTCCAAAATCATGTTTCTGTTGCTTGGATTCTGTCACTGGAAAATACAAGATCGTTGAGAGTCCTCCACCGATTGATTGGACTCGGCTGATCCTTAATATTTTTGGTTTCTTTGGACTATTTCCTCGATGATATTTTTGTTTTAAAATAAAAAATTTTTTGTTATTTTGGGTATTGAAATTTTTTTTTAGGAAACAGCAGGCTCGAGGTCACAACACTACAAAGAAGTCTGGATGACTATACAGCTGTTTCTAGAACCTTCCCCGTTCTATCATCGGCATTCTTTGCCAGCTGTCTTTCTCCGTAACAGCATTCTCAATTCCAAAAGACAACACCAAGTGGTTTTAACTTCATTTTCATTATTTCAGCAAACAATAAAACTAGATTAGCTTGGAAATTCCTTAACCTTATCTAAGGGAACACTGGAAATTTCCCTAGAGCTTCCTTCAACTGTGGTCAAAGTGATGGTTGTGGCAGGTTCAGATGGGGGTTTCCAGCATATTTATACGATTGCAGAGGGAATTTTTAAATTGTCCTGATGTTTGTAACGCACAGAAGAAAGCATTTCCGACCACATATAATATATATATATTTTTTTATCAGCATGACGAGCTGAGTTGTTTTAGCCCTGTTCGTCTGTTTCTATGCTATCTCATCCTTCCAAATGTAGGAGTATCTCTTCTGTAGAACGAATCACCGAAAATCCAGTTTACAATCACCCTCAATTGCAGTTCATCATATGGGATGAGCAATCTTTAGAAGCATTTGATGGAACATTGAAAGATTTGCGCAGCTATATAATCATCGCTTTGGTCGAAATTAATAGCTTCCACAAGAACTGTTGAGAATCGGAAAAAGTCAAATTTCAGAAGTTACTTTCTGTGGATTAATATCTACTCTACTTCCCATTTTGGCAATTTAATTCAAACTTATAACCTATATCCTGTGATTGGATAGGTTCTCATTTTTCTTACCTTGTTAAGCTGCAAGGTAAATGTCAAAAAATATACCAAGGTAAGTTATTAGATAACCGAAATTTCCAGTACCTACCCAGAAAACATTTAATGAACTTTTTGATCACATTCGAGTCGAGATTTCTGATCATAAATGATACTTTTGTCGGGAGGAAATGGTACTCTAGTCTCGACTCTTCTTGAAGAGCCGCTTCAACGCGTTCTTCTGATCAGTTTCGACTCATTTTCGAATCGCAAGTCTTTTTCGAGTCATAATTCAGTTAATCACATTTTGAGCATATTCATGAGTAACTTTCGAGTCTCCTTTTAATCGTTAGGTATGAATCTCTTTTTAATCATCAAAAGCGCTCGAAAAAGACTTATTCGGGGGTGTCCTGGAAATCTCTAGAGATTTTGGCTTCGGTTGGTTTGCAAATCGCTAGAGAAATCAGTCGAAAGTCTAGTTCGAAAGTCGAGTTCGAAAGGTGTGTATAAGATTATGGTCCTACTACAAAAATAGTGATATATTGCGTGGGTTCGTGAAGTCGCTATTGGTTGGTTAGTGTATTGGCTGGTTTGTGTATTGGTTGGTTTGACAAAATCTCCCAACAAAATACGAGAGGTTTGAAACCAAACGAAAGAGATTTCTAGGACACCGCCGATTAAGGTGATTTTTGTTAAAACGATCTTCCAAATGTTGAGTGGGTACGAAGGTCAAGGTGAAGGTACACAAAAGATACTATTTAATAAGTCTTTTAAAGCGTTGTTTGACTAATTAGCCGAACATTTTTAGGAAGTGGACTATCCAACCGAAATTTTGAGACTTTTCTGTGTTCCAAATTTCCAAATTAAAAGTACCCCTTGACAAGGTAAATGAAAATTTGGACCTAGGTAAGGTAAAAGGAACTCGAACTTTAAAATACCGAGGTAAGGTAAAAGGTATACAAAATATGTATCTAGGTATTAATATTTAGGTAATTCTCTACACTGTGTATATCCGAACTTTGATCAAAATAATCGTAGCTAGGATTGGTTAAACGGAGAGCTGTAAAAACAATTACCATTACCGTTATCATTACAATTTTTTGGAAAATTAAAAACAATTCCTGACTATGATTTTTACCTAAGCGTACGCGCAATTTTAGCAGCAACAAATATTGATGTTAATAACTTGTACTGGAATAGGTCGATCGCGTTAAAAATGAAGACGAAGTCGTTAACTATTCAGTGGAATTCTTAAACTCTTTGGCATGGCGCCTCCTAAATTGCATCTTAAAGTTGAACCTGTCTTCATTATGCTACAAAGTCTTAAAGACCCCAAACAATGCAATGGAACCCGAAGCATGTAGCGTTTATTCACAATTCAAAATTTTGTTACAATTAAAGTTCTTCCATATTCCACAATGACCATAACTTAACCTGTTCCCTTGAAAAGAATATTTTTTTTTTTAGCAATTTTTCAGGTGAAAGCTGAGCTCAACAACTAATTACCCTCTCAATCTGAAGACACGACACGACAACGCAAGGCAATAATATTATTTGTAATTATGACAACTGGCTGCATCTTTGACCCATGTTATTGGATACCCATTCCATTGGCATTGCACTGGGCTACCGCATGTGGCTTGCTTAATTGGTCAACGATGCGCCACGCCATTTGGACATTGCTGATAAGCAAATTGCTAAAAATGTTCAACAAAATTGTGAATTCGGGTTGCTGGCTGGCACTTTCACCGCAACTTCGTGTTGTCCCTTATTATGCATACCCTGTATGTAAGTTCAAAGGGTATAAAGAGTTTGACACAAGGAAAGATTAACAATCAAATCGATTTAGAGTAGGAACAGATGTCAGAGGTGGTAACCAAATGATTGATTTAGTTTTCAATTTTTGCAATATTGAGAAAATTCTTAATTCCACAATTTTGTAGGCAGATTGGTTAGACATTTATTAAATAAATAAATCAGCGCTTGACTGAATTTCTTTCTTGTTTTTGTTTAGAGATTGGAAAAAAATCCAGAAATTTTCATTTTAAATCAAAGCTAACTTTTCTAATAAAGATAAGGGAAGCATTCAACAAAATTTTGTATATGCTTGGAAATAATTAGGGAATTCACGACACCCAGTTGAGCTGTAGAGTTGTTGAATTGGGGAAATTTTAATGTTTTTTATAAACATGTCAGTAAAATTGTAGTAAATTTGTGTTATTCTCTTGTTTCCGACTTGTAAGAAATTAAATATTTCCACAATTCTACAACTCCATAGCTCAACTGGGGGTCGCGAATACCCTAAAAGAATATTTGGCCATAAACTTATATGAAAATATAATTGAGCAGTCTTTTTTAAGTACTTTTAATATTTTGGTCTCGGCGGACCTTTCTGTGGAAAAGCCCACTTGTAAAATAGTTATCGCTTCGCCTCCGAAATTCGTTTCCAAGTGCTCATTCACCTTCCGGCACGGCGTTCTGCTTGAGCTGTATGAATAGCAAGAAGACGCCTATGTAAATATAATATTGTACAGCTGGAAGAGAGTTAAGGTAAAAATTAGTACGATTTTTGAGATATGGTTGGTATGCAAACACAAGGGAAGGACAAGAGAGAGAGAAAGATAGCTTTTCAGCCAAATTCACACAATTACCTAGAAATTTTTACTTACCAAAAACTACAGTCGGCCAAAATTTTGAGCCCATATGCCATCCAATAAGAATAGTAAGCCCCAAGCCGATGACATTAATGATAAGCCAGGGCAACAATAGCGAACGACGCTCCTAAGAAAAGAAAAGGTTTAGAAAATATTTATTATACTTTTTCAAATTTGTAACTACCTGTTTGGCGCCCAACGCTAGTATGGCCCCAGCAAAAAAGTTGAGCAAAAGATAAACCAATATAACGATATGATATATTGTCTCTGGAATGTACAATTTAAGTAAGTATTAGTCCTCATTATACAGACATCTTGTCTTAGAATTCTTACTTTCGTCATCCATTGCTTTAGGGAGCTTATATGGAAATAGTGAGGCAAAGATGATGGAACAAAATGATCCTATTAAATTCAACCAGCCAATAATATAGCCTGCAGTTTTAAGTGGCAAGAAGCACCAGCTTTCTAACATTTTCACGGTTTTCAGCTTTAATCCACACTTAAATAATATAGACCTTCTTGCTGTACAGCTGAGCTAAGACTAAAAATTCAAATTGAGATTATAAAAGGCTACAGCCGCACATATGTACATACGAGTTCACATATCAGCGAGGAGAACAAAAATAGTCGAATAAATCGCTCAGCTAATGTATGGTCACTCGAGCAAATGGAGTGAGAAATTCAAGATAAATGCCGAAAACTGTATGCTGCCATCGATCTTGATTATTTAAACAAACTCAAATTTCAGATGATTCATAGTATATATAGGGGCATTTCCTTACCACGTAACCTTCATACGCATTTTAATCGGAATTAAAGTCAAAATAAATGATTTTTTTTCTTCTGCTACTTTGACTTTTAATATACAAAAAAAATGTTTTCTGATATGATGTCTCCGAATTGGATGAAAATTGGTTTAAAGGAAGCTTATTGTGAGAAAAGCTTAACCCCAAGATGAATTTGTAAAGTTTGAAATAACTCGAAAACGGTTTAAGATAGAGCTTTGGGATTTTTTTTTCAAGTGTTCAGGTTAAAAAGCCTACATTTTTTACTTTTGTCCATTTTTCTTGTCTCCGGTGAGAACTACGCACAATTGTCTCATAATATCAACAAAAGAGCTTAAAATATGCTACAACTTTCACGAACAACATTTAGCTGTGCGACAATGCGTTACAAAACTATAGCTTCACAAATTTTGAATCGATCCGTTTTTTGCCTGTAACATTTTGACAAAATGAAACTTTTTTGAAAATCCCGGGATGTGACCCTTAAGTTCTGATAGAAGGGACTTTTGTGAGCATCACCTCATACCCCGTTTTTGAACTGAGTCATAGGTTCGCGTTCGTTGGGTTATGTCGTACTTGCAAGACACAGCGACAACAACTTTAACTCAATTGTTAATGGTTCAAGATAAAAATCTACAAAATTCAGGATATACGAACAAGGTCATTGGGAACTCAATATCAAAAATTCGCTTTTTTCGTCCATATTAATGTTTAAAGATGATTTCATGTAAATGTTGACCGCGGCTGCGCCTCAAATGGTTCATTCGCTGGGTGAAATTTTGGCATACTCTTTCAACATATCGGCCGGTATGTTACAAATAAATTCTTCAATATTGGCTTTCAGTGCGTCAAATGTTGCGGGCATGTCGCTATAAACATGAGCCTTAACATAGCCCCACAAAAAATAGTCTAAAGGCATTATATCGCACTATCTAGACGGCCAATTAACCGGCCCTATCGTAAAATAAACTGTTCATCAATTGGGCCATTGTTTCGCGTGCTGTGTGGCATCTGGCACCGGCTTGTTGAAACCACATGTCAGCCAAGTTCAGCTCTTCCGTTTTTGGCAAAAAAAAGTTTGAAATCATCGCAAGGTAGCGCTCTCCATTAACAGTAAAGTTCCTAACTTCGTCATCTTTAAAAAAGTACGGTCCAATAATGCCACCGGCTCATAATCCACACCAAACAGTGCAATTGTAGTTCGTATTTATTGAAGCTGAAATGAGTTTCATCGCTGACCACAATTTTCCAATAAAAAAGTGGATCTTCATCCAACTTTGCCAGCGCCCATTCACCAAAAGTTAACCATTGTGGTAGTTCGTGTGGCTTCATTTCTTACACCAGCTGTATTTTTAAAGGTTTTATAACCAAATCTGCAAAATTTTTTACGTAGTGGAGTAACAAAGGCCCAATTGCTGCGATCGGCGCCGAAGTCATTAACTACACAGCTGCAATATTTTCCTCTGTTCGCACTCTACGTATGCGTGTTGGTGGCTTAATGTCCAATAATGTAAATGTGGAGCGAAATTTAGTCTAAAGACTCCTAATAGCCGCCCCAGAAGGTCCCCCAAACTGACCATAGAATGGAAGAAGTGCACGATGGTCTTTCTTAAGCGAGCATGAATTTGATAATAAAATTCAATAATCTGCAAGCGTTGTTCGTTTGTAAGTCGATTTATGGTTTAATTATAAACCAAACTGAACATGTTTGACAGTAACATGTGACACGAAAACAGCTAAACTACCAAAAACAGTGTTGCATACTTTACTCTGTGTACTTTTGGTAAAGATTATACAAATCGTAGACAAGAATTGTGATAATCAAGATAATGGTAATGAAAAGTAATTAAATACGGAAAGTAATGATTACATGACAGCTCTGTTTGAAGGAACTGCAAGGTACGAGGTATTTAACATTCGACCTTCTTGCTTGTTTTCTTTATTTTTATTCTTTTGTGTGTGTGGTGCGCGTCTGTTGTGGCTTCATTTGTGTCCTCGGTGCGTCGAAATTAATTAACCGCACTTCAGAGATTCACTCCAGGTGTAGGTGGAAGGTGGAGGATTTACGTTGCACACATTTGCATACAAAGTTTGAGCGATAATCGTGCCTCATTCATAACCAATTCAAATTCACACCATCAGGCAACTCACTAAACAAAACAAGGATAATAAATCAACCAACAAGCTCTATCGCGACTCTGCGAGTGCAGACAAATTCACTATAAATTTTGAAGAAAAAACACGAATCCGGGGAGTCGAGACCCAAAAAAGGCAGCCACCGCATCAATACGGAGCACAGGGGCACACACTAAGTAGGAGCAGAGCAACCAGCAGCAGCAGCAGCAACGAGCAACTGCAACAAGTCGTTGGCATTATGAATAACTTTTAAATTTGAATGTGAAATAAACGCTTTGTCTAAGCTCGGCTACCGTTAGAGCCAGTTCCAATGATTTATGCCGGCCACATTTGATGAAATATAATACAAAAAGGCAGGAACAGCAACAACAACTATAGAGATAAATTGCTGCATATGCAAATTGGGTAAACTATATAAGGTTTAAATGCTAAGTTTGTTTAGATTGTGGGTCAAAAATCAATTAAATTTGAAAACTTCATTTTGTTAACTTTAAAAACTTTCCAAAAAACTATAACATTTCCTTTGTATATTTTGTTTTTCATAAATTGTTAATTTTGTTCGCATTTTTGTTTACAATTTATTTGCCTTTGATTGCTATTCTACAGTTTCGGTGCGCACTGCTCCCGTCAAGGCAATGCATTCAATTTCCACCAAAGCGTCCATGGGCAATTTGGCCACCTGGAAACAGCTGCGAGCTGGAAACTCCTTATGAAATACTGAAAAACAAGATTAAATAACAACAAAATCATAAAAATACTATTTACAAGCTTTGCTGATAAGAGGTTAACGATGCCGATATGCCTTATCAATCATTAGCGGCGCGGCGGCATTGGTCAAATTTCGACTCACCTCGCTTGTACACCTCATTGACCGCTCCAAAGTCATTGAGATCTTTAAGGAAAACGGTATTCTTGATTACTTTGTCCACACCCGAATCGGCTGCTTTGAGTACGGCCTGTAGATTCTCCAAAGCCTTCTCAGTTTGTTCTGTGGCCCCGCCGGGCACCAATTGCATGGTTGTCTTATCCAAACCCAAGCAGCCGGAGACATAGACAGTGCGATCGGCCACCACAGCTTGACTGGAAAGCAATAACATTGAAAAACTACTCTCTCTCCCTGCATTTCTTTCGCTCACTTGTAGGGCGCCACCGGCTTGGCTGCATTTGCGGTGCTGATCAGTTTTCTAACTATAGATGACATATTGATTCGAAAAACACTGGACTGTTGTGTAAGACACCTGTTGCTGTGGCAGCTCAAAACTAGACTGAGCGTTTGCTATTTTTTTATACAAATTTTAGTTGTTGTCTAAGTGCGAGCGAGTGTTATCAGCTGCGGCTCTCTCCCACTCACAAAAGCTTTCAATTGCTGTTAGCTTTAATCGAATAAATCAACCTACTACCGAGGTTATAAACTAGTGATGAAAGCATATTAAAACCGCTGCTTTGGTGCAGCAAGAGTGTTGCTTTGAGTTCTATGTATTTATAGAAGAGGGAGCATAACAGAGAGAGTTAAATTATATGCCTACACAGGCGGTCCAACAAATATAAAAGCAAATAAAAAGACGAACGCAGTTCTAAATCAGAGCTTCGCTGTAATATAGGGCACGCTATAATTTACATAGAAATAAAAACCATAAATCTTAAAATTGGAGTAATAAAATATGAAAAACAAATTAATTGCTTAAATAAGAAACCAATTTCTGAAATTATAAAATATTGAAAAAAAAAAAAAGAAATGAAATTAAAGAAATAAAACTCTCTCACTGAAACTTTTTTGGCCACTGTTTTAGTCTCTCTCACTAATACGGTAAGGCCAATTGTGGACATACACAAGGTATTCTGTCTATTTTGGTGGTGTCTCTCAGACGCCGGTTTTTGCCCTCATGCTGCTTTGCCATTTCCAAGCAGTTATGGCATCGTTGGCATGGAGAGATGCCTGCTGGACTGCCAGTCGGCGGGCAAAGATGGGTGATGAAAGTCCTGTGGTGGGTCTTGAAACAGCTTTATGATCTCCTCTGTGGTGTTGTGTGTTCCTGTTTAAAGTTATGCGAAAGCATAATATAACCTCGAATTAGGAAAGAAAAAATTCTGAGTGACAAAAGCAGGCAGGTTTCGATTTTCACTTTAGTAAAAGTTATGAGGGTTGGAGACCAAATCTGGTCGAAAACTTGGTTTCAAATCGCACAACTTCTGCGTAAATGAAAGTCACCTCTTAATCTTTTCTTTTTCAATTTGTAATTAATAACAATCGCCATGTTCTCATTTTCCCATACAAAGTGGTTTGGAGGGAAGTTTGATCGAAAATCCGGTTTCGTCCAAAACTATTTTTTGAATGCAATAATAGGAGCATGGCAAAAAATCATTCATAGGATTAGCAAATCGCCTTCATCTCAAAAATACCAAGCTATTTGTGGCATTTTTAGAATCAATTCGATCCCTTTGCTATTTGAGAAATATTTAAATTATCAAAATTTTTTGGAAATTGAGATTTGAATTCAATATTTTTGCATATGTATACATTTCGATTTTTTTTTTAAAAGCCGAGACGATCGTGTTCAATATCAAGAATTCTTCTTCTTCTAGTTCCGATCCCTTTTGAGAAATAGGGCATCAACCACTCCTCTCCACCAGCGAACTCTGTTGTTGGTCGCCGCTTTCAGTTCTTGGGAGCAGGAATTCTTTAACTCAATTCTCCAACAATAATCGATTAAAGAATTCGTTTATTTTGGAATTTAGAAAAGAACTTCTTAGATCTAAGTCTCTCTTCTAGGTTGTAAGCAAAGCTGTAAGCCTCTTAAAATCCGAAAAGGTTCGGTTCGGGAACTCCAATCCGCTGAAAAATCAAAAAGTGCGTTCGTTAAACGGTTTCTTAAGTTTCCGAGCAAAAGATTTGGTTTCGAGCCTCGGCTCATAACATTTTTGACTTTTAAGTAATTTTGCCCAAGTCTATCAGGTATTACCGCGGGATAAGTTTGATCTTTTCAGGATTGAAGCAAGTGGAAACAAAATAATCTTTTTTCTGATCTGCTTAAGAATATCCGGGATTTCAACCTTTAAATGGATTGATGTAATCCCGTTTGTGATTATTTTTTTGAGTATACTTTCATTATGAAGTTTAAGCACCAGAGGTTGGTTTGACATCAAAACCAATCTTGAAAGGACTGTCCGGTTTATGTTTTTAACATGGTTAAAAGCTGTTTATATGTGGGAGTAGATCTGAAGAGCATTTCTTTAAAAACCATACAAGGAAATTCATTCTTCGCACATCAAGAAAATATTTTGCGGGTTATGTTACAAGATGACGCATCCCACATAAGGAAACTAGCTCTTCGAAAGATATTGAAGGCTCAAAAGGAGAGAAAGGAAATGAATATTCGCGAGTTTCGACTTACAATGCTTCAAGCTAATGCGTCGAACTATTACAATTTAATAGATTGGGCGAATAAAAAGATTACGGAACGTCCAATGACAATGACATATAATAACAAGGGTATGGAGAACTTTATTTCATCAGTAACTAGTTTACTGAAATTTGATAAGTTTCCTTGCCACACTTAAGATCATGACAGAAGCTCCATTGTCCAAAAGTTAGGGATGGATTTATTCGTACTCGGATAAAGGCAAGGCAGGAAATACAATTTTTCAATACCAAAAATTATTTTTTTTAATTTTTTCAACCAAAAATTGGTGGAGGGAATATTTGATCTACTAATTTTAGGTAAAATATGTTTTTATATTTCGTTAATTAAATTTTTCACATCACCCTAATAGCTATGTCGAATCGGCTGTTCCCTTGATTTCATATGTTTTTACAGCTGACGATGCAGTAAGCCTCGCTCTATAAAGTAGAATTGATTCGTGAATAACTTCGCTGTTTTTCGTACTATTTTATCGAACTTCTCAGAATAGAATACATATTGGGCCTTTTTTTTGTGGTTCTGATAGTTATTTGCTGTTAAAGAGGGAAGGGGGCAAAGTTTCCAAATCTGAAACAAACTTGATGCAAAATTTGTGACTATATCTCTTATAGTCTTTCAAAAAAACCGGATATCTAGCTCTATCCCTTACTTTTCCTCAATTAAAGCTTCACTCTGCCCCCACATTTCTTCCATCCTCTTCCTCAATTAAAGCTTCACTCTCCCTCTCTTTAATTGCGAACTGTCCTTGAATTTTCACTTGGCTTCCACTTCATCCTCTCTTTTCCCCTGCAATCATGCTAATAAATTGATATCCATTCTATTTCTAGCAAATTGTTGCTTTTGCCTTGTATTGGGATTTAGTCGCGTCAATAGTGCCATAAACATAAATCTGTCTACTAATAGGCCACTCCATTGGCTCCTTGGCAGCCTTTAAGCCAGCTACTGGAACCTCGAACGCCGCAGCACCACAATTATGCAGGCAAATTAAAATCAAATAATTTAGCATGAAAATCGAGCCGGTCATAAAAATGCACATGCAAAATTATAGAGTATCCAATAACTTGAAGGCAGCTCGACTGCTGAGAAATTGTGGTAATTTGCGCCAGACAGAAGGGGACCTGTCCGAGCATCAGCTTCATCTTCTTAGCCAGCGGCGCTCCAATAAAGCTTTAAACAAATGAAGTTATTTGAGTCAGGCAGAAACCAAAATGATGATGGGGGGAAAGCCCATCCTTATGTCAAATAGAAAAGGAAAGTAGAAAAGTTTTGAAACAGGATGGGATTGATCACTGAACAGAGAATTTGGGCTAATGAATGCTGCACCACTAGGAATCCTAAAAAACTGTTTCCAAATATATTTAAATTATTATTTTTTTAAATATTTTATGAACTTTCTATTTAGAGTTTTGAATGACAAAAAACATCCTGTTTCATGCTCTGTAGACTTCGTTTGCATTCGGTGTTTATGCTTTCTTTTGCCGGGCCGCTCCTGAACGTTTGTCGACCACATCCTCTTCCAACAAGTGCCATAAATATTGGCCAATGCTTTGGCAACTTGTTCTCTTTACATCCTCGGGATGGCTGGCCCTTTCTCAATGCACACCTCTGCCCCTGCCTGATGGTCTGGCAATTTGTTATTTGCTGCTTTAATTATATGTCATCTTCGGCTTGTTCATGTTTTCTTTGGCTTATTTTCAGTTTTATTTATTAAAGCATTTAATGTAAAATTGTTTGCCAAAGCCAGGGGCCATCATTATATGAAACGAAGATCTATATAAATCAATAAGCGTATCGGAGAGCAGGATTTTTTCTCAACACCCACGAAGAATTTTTTTGAAATTGCATTTTTGGCCTGGCGCATATTTTACATGGCCATAAAGTGGATCATAAAGTAATTAATGCACTAAAATGCGACAACAAAATGCCGCAGGGCCACCACCACAAAATTTGGTCTTCCTCAAACAAAGCGACTGCAATCAATCTTTTGGCGGCGTTTTGCAGGGCGTGTTCCCTTTTGCTCTCTTTGGCCTGGCACCTACGCCTGCTGCTGCTGCACCCAGTCCGATGCAGTCTGCGGCTGGGATTAAGACCCTTAACCACATATGTATGTATGTCTGCATTATAATTACAGAGGTTTGTTTTCCAGATTTTGGCATGCGTAAAAATTCTGAAACGGGAACTTGGCTTCGCCTTCGAAGCCCTGGTCCCTGGCAAAGGGCTTTCTTTTCTGACAGCGACTGACAGACAGCAATTGCCAAATAATAAATAATTAGTCAGGGCGGCAGGGGCGTGGCTAAGTGACATGGCTTGCATTTTTCATGGCGTTAAATCAAATATTGGCTAGGAGAAAGCGAGGAGCAAGACAAGCAGTAGGCGACCCAAATATTTGTGATCAAAAAAAGTTGAACATTGTAACGGTTTCATATTCAAACGTTTAATCGCAAAAAAGACCAAAGATTATGAAAATAGTAGACCAGAAAATAGGCCAACCAAGTAGAAAATCTGGTCGTATTAAATGCATGAACGTCATTTGCAGCTGAGGTTCTCCATGGTATATATTACAATCTCTAAATACCATAGCACGTAAGTAACTCTCAACCCATATTTTCGATCTGCTCTGCTCACGACCGCAACCGAAAAAATAAACATAAAACGGGCTTGGTCTTCCCTCAACCGATTGTGTGGTGCTCTCGCGCTCGCTGTCAAGCGGCTGTTGTTGTTCACTGAGGCC
Organism: Lordiphosa collinella; assembly: GCA_018904265.1. Lineage (NCBI taxonomy): Eukaryota > Metazoa > Arthropoda > Insecta > Diptera > Drosophilidae > Lordiphosa > Lordiphosa collinella. Next base: position 71,467 of record JAEIFV010000801.1, read on the forward strand.
GGTCGGTCTGACATCAACGCAATAACAGGCCCATTTCAGTCAAGCGGTCCCAAAGTGTGAGTTATTTGAAGACCGAGAGACCAAAATGTTATTTAAAAAAGGTTGCTGTGAACAAAGTCAAATGGAGCAGAGCGTAAAAGTGCGAGAGAATGAGAGAGCACACATAGTTTGTCGCATACATAAAAACGTGCGTTGATGTCGGTAGCCTAAACCGCTCTACAGTGTCTGACGAGTCATTAAATCGCAAAAAAAGCGTCAAAAAAGATCCAACCTACTGAAAATGAAAAGAAATTGACATCCATTCCACAATTTTCGTTAGTAACTAAGAAGTAGTTGTAAATAGTACGAATTGATTCTTTAATTAAATTTATAACAAAACGAGAAAGCAAAGCTAACTTCGTCTGTGCCGAAGTTTAAATACACTTGAAACTTTTGTGACCACTGACTTAATTTTGTGACCAATGACTTAATTTATAAGCTTTATGTCTTGGGTCATCGGAACATTTGCATATTCATGTACCAGGAAATGCGGCATGCTTCAGTTATGCTGCAGTCCCTATTATGCGAAGATCCATATTTATACCTTGCTCCCATTAAAAATGGGAAAAGGGGGATCATGAATAAAGGAAGCATTTGCGACCCATAAAGTAAAATAATTTGATCAGCAACAACCGCCGAGTCATTAACCATTCCCTCTCTCCCCCAAAAACCCAATTTTTTTTATCAAAGCGACTCAGCCCAGCTTTGAACTGCCCTGCTCGACGTCTGGGCATCGAATGCAAGCAAAGAGAGCGCTGCTTACGCTCATATGCCCGACTTCGGCATGCCCCTGGGGGCTATGGAGGAACATCGCTAGTTTAGATAACACGACTTGTAATTCTCAAGTTATAATTCCGTCGACAGTCAATATAAAACGGGTAGCTGAAATTCAAGTTTGCTTATTGATGTATCGCCAATTTCCAGATTGGATGATAAAAGTGCGATACCTAATGTAATTTGTTTGTGTAAATCGCCAAACTATCCCCAAATTCTCTTCTCAAACTATCGCCAAACTCTCCCTTTGACGAGAGAGATAAGTAACACGACAAAATGTTTGCAGGGTTAATTACTGTAGAAACATTGTCACTGTATTAATTGTAATAAGGCTGCTCACAAGCAGTACAAAACTGTATAAGTTCTATCCCTATCGATGTAGAACTCAGCCAGTCGATTTGTTTTTGAGTATAGGATAGTTTTGTAATAGTTTTGTAATATTTAATGTTGTGGGGTTGTGGGTTGTGGGTTTTCAACCAAAACCCCTAAGACGGAAAATGTTATTTTCTAATTTTTTGGGTGAATTTGTTAAAGTTGCTATTAATGTGTAATAATCACAATTTTTCTGCTGAGTTTGCAAGTTAATCTAAACCAAAGGCATTAAAAAGTTCTAAGTAATTTTGTGCTAAAATACGCCAAACTTTTTAATGGAAGTGTCAAATCGTACCTGGTCAGAACTAAAGTAGCCAGTTTTTTGATAAATTTGCAATGCAAAATAGTTGCACGATGCCGATCCACGCCCTAAAACGTCACAAAATGAAAACAAATGATTATCACTTTTTTTGCGCACGCAAGCGAATGCCACGAAAAAAAATAGAGAGCAAACTTAGCTCTTTGGGCTTGCATGGAAAATTGGAAATTTAATCGCTGGCAATTAATTTGCAGTGAAAAGCGCCCCCACAGCTGCCCAGCTGCACCACCCGCTGCTACACATTGAGGTGGGTCAGTCAGTCGCATGTCCACCTGTATCGGGGTCCCTGTGTGGTCCATGGCGATGACAAACGAACGAATTCAATGTTCGACATTTGGCAACTGGTCAACGTCTCAGTCGGTGGGCAGGAAAATTGAAAAATTAACAAGTATGAAAAGTGCAATTAAAGTTGGGTAAGAGACGCTGGTCTAGGTCCGAGTCCGAGTCCGATCTGCGACGACTGCACCTGAGGAGGCGACTTATTAATCTGCCTTTAATTGCAGCCACCAGCGTACTGATCGGTGCCATTTGATTAATGCCCAGCAATTGGCAAATAAATGCAGCAGCGAGGCAACAGCACAGACCTGGACCTGGTGCTTCCCTTCCAGCAGGTTTCTCTCGCTCTAATTGAATTATTGGTTGGGGCAAATTTGTGGCAGACACACATGGGGCGTGGTGGCAGTTTACTTATTGTTACTGATTGTTGTTTGCTCTGAGGTGGAGTGCCAGATGGCAAGATATGAAACACAAATTATAATTCTTTTCTTTGAGTGTAGACTAACCCAAAAAGTGGCCACCTTAGACTCAAGACTCTTTTGTGTTTGATAGCCTGAAAGTCAAGAGCAAGTAGCAAAGTTCAAGTCATAACTCAGTGGTCCTCATCATCATCGTCGTCGTCGGTACTAAATCAAGCCCACATGTAGCTAGGGTCTCTCCTCCTCTCTCTCTCTGACCAGCATCAGTTTTGGACAGTTTGCACAGTAGCCAGCAAGTTGAAGTCCCAGTAGCAGAGTAGCAGAGCCCATCATCATCGTTTGGCCAAGATAAACACAAGCCACCAGGCGCTGCGCCTGCGAACATGTGTTGCCTGTCGCGGTGGAGACCCACAGCTCTTGCACTTTTCGTAGGAAAAAACTGGCACAACCTTTTGGGTAGCTCACATAAATTTTGAAATATCACCAAGATGCGACCATGCCAAATTTGGTCATGTGCATAATGCACTTTTTACTCATTTTTATTGACCGACCAGCTTGTGTGTGGACTTGGACTCATTAGGTCACTTGCTGGACAATTTACACGCCTTGAAAGGATTAATTCGTTAGCAACAAAAACTGTTTTATTTTTCATTTTGCACCCATAAATCTATTAATTAAGCTGACATTTGTTTTGTATGCAGTTTTTGAAAAATTATTTCAATTTTTCAAGAGTAGTCTCGGGAGGTTTCCTGTGTAAATTTGTTGAAATTTCAGACAGTGGGTGGTCAGAGATTGGAAACTGTGTTTTTTTGTTGTTGCTTTTTATGAATCAACTTCCACTTTGGAGTACAGTTGAGATTCGCTTGGAGAGTTTGCTGTTTTATAAAATGATTTAGACATTAAAGAAATGAGATGGATCGAGAATTATTACCTATAAGAAATTTAAGAACTTAAAAGACCCAAAGAAATGAAATTTAGAAAACAAAACTAGGAAATTTGTAATCTACAAACGTAAATATAACTAGCTAAAGCCACCATAATTTCGTTGAGACTATTCACACTTTCTTTTCAAATCAACTTTTAAGTCAATCGGATGAAAATTAGATTTTATCATTGAACATTTTTTTCGGAATTTTCCCAACCTAGGGGCGGGTTCTCCAACAAAATCTTATCTCAAATTATTTTGAGTACTTTCAAACCAAGTTTCAAAAAAGTAATTTCCGTACAAAATTTTCCTGAAATTATCCCAACCTAGTGGCGGATTTTCCTACATTGGAATAGCACATCTCAAATTGTTTCGACCTTAAAAACCGAGATTCAAACCGATTTTGAAGTAACTCGGAAAGGGAAAAAAAATTTTCCCCTTACAAACTTTTCCGGGCATTTTATGCCCTACGAAAAAGAATTTTCGGTAATTTCTTGTTCGAAATTTTAGATCTCTGCACTGAGGGAAAAAATTATATTGGACTCAATATGAGCACATTTGTTGTTAAAAACAGGCCATGAACGGGTTTTTTCATCTCAAAAACAATTTCTCACTTCAAGAATTTTTTTTTTGAGAACGCAAAGTCTTGATTTGAATTGATATGTTCCGTTTTTGAGTGCATTTTAAAGTCATAAAACAATTTGAGTTCCAGGTCAACGTCTACATCCGCAGAGACATCACACCGCTTGTACAACACGCCATCTTCCTTGGATAATTGTGCAAGCGCAACAACGGCGGCCGTCTTAGCTCGTTAGGCTATTGCCCACTTCTGAAGCCGCTCGTCTGAATGGTTACTTATACTTTTCGGAGCTGTGGTTGAGATAAGCTGAAATCAAGAACATTTGGAGCATTTGTTCTCAAACATTTAAGAGAACATTCTGTTCATATTTTGAGATGAAGAAGTTTTATTTTCTGAACACGTCTTTTCCCTCTGTGTAGAATACAAGGTTTTGTAAGACAATTGCACTGCGGTTTCGGCTCTGTTCAGTGTTTCACTCTCAATATATTATATATTCGCAGAAAATGCCAATCTTCCCATCAATCGGAGTGAAAACGAATATTTTCTGAGCTTTCAAAGGTAAGGCCGTCAATCGGTTTGTTTCGACTCGGCTCAGAACCGGTTTGCTTTTCTAATAGATAGTCGATGTATTTTAATTTATAGCTGAGTATTATTTATGGTTCTTCGAGTCGGATCTTCTCTTAAGCATATGTAAGAGCTTTGAATATAAAGGGAGACAACGATCGGAACATTTTAGTTTATGTTTTCAAGGAGAATTATCAATACAAATTTATAGATAAGTATTTGTTAAAATTCTTAATAAAATGTTCGAGTTCGCTGAAATAGGAAGCCAATTGGTGTGATTATCCAATTCTAACAAATCTAAAAAAGTTTTTTTTTCGGGAATATCGAACCTGGTGTAAATTTTCGGTTCACGAATCAGTCTAAAAGGGATGTAGCTATAAAATATTGTTTATTTTTGTTTTATGTTCAGGATCTTTGATAAACAAGCTGTTACAATAAAATTCCACAACTTCGAAGCCGCACTGTAAAAATCCCATTGCAAAACTTCTGTGCGGCCGCTTGGTGTGTATAAATTTGCCAAATTAAAAAGCCACAGCCAAACAGTTGAAGTTGCAGTTTAGAGTCGCATGCCACCCACCGCCGCCCCCAGATGACGCAACAGGGTGCCTGTCGTCTATAAATAAACCAACCAGCGCAAGTAAATCAAAACCAGGCACGACGTTCGAACATGTGGCGCTTGAAGTGGAAGTTTGTGAGTCCACAGTTGGCAGGATCAAGTGGGCCGACACTCGGGTGTGGTCCCTGGCTTGGATTGGGTTTTGCGATTTGGATTTGTCATCATCCTCCCCACCACCACCACCACCAGCACCCAAGCAACATTGGATACATAAATTCGTTACGCATTTTTGTTTTGTTGCAGCTGAAGCTGGAGGAGATCACAATGCAGTCATAATGTTTCTTTCTTATGGCCTTTTGATCTCTATGCGCTGTCCTTGTCAACATCTTATTCTCCGGCTTTTTGACATGATTGATTTTTCATGTCGAGATAGCCAGACTTCTTGGCCACCACCGCCAGTACCAGTTCATCTCTCCACTTCATGGTCATGCGTGGGGACTTTCTAAAATATTTCACTCAATGGACTAAACCCTCGCCTGCTTCTCCTCCTGTACACTAAGCGAAATATTTTCCAGCAATTTGGGAAAGCGAAATGTTTGTTGAATGCTCTTTACTACATTTTAATTTCAGCTTCAAGAAAAGTTGAGAATTTGCAAACTTCATCGGCCAGTCCACATACCCATCCGTCCGTCCATTCAAGACACACTCAAAATGCTCCCAGCTCACACACTTGATGTTTGGATTTGGAAACCAATTTTAGTGCTACAACAAATTCTTTTAGCAGTAAAAGTGCCTTTAAATGTAAGTAATTGAAATTTATTGTGCTCGAAATGTTGCGCAAATTATTTTGTTTGATCGTCCGCTTGCGACGAGGTTCGAGGATCGAGCGTGCGCCTAGCTCTAGGTGCTAGGTGTTTTGTGGAGCAATCAATCGTCTATATATGGCAAGCAACTGAAGAAAACACTTAGCGGCCGGCCGGCTTGAGACAATTTCATTTGACCAAAATTAGAAATGTGAGAAACAGTTAGGTTTGAAGGTGCTGGCTCTGGGAAAAGTTATTAATATGGGTCGATTTGCGGTTCGCATGGGCAAAAAGGCTGGCAGCCAGCCCAGGGTTTGCTTCCAATTTTGGTAGCTTGATTTGTCACGATGTTTTTTTCTGCTTATTTTTCTACTCTTTACTGTTTTGTTTTTGTTTTTCTTCTTGTGGCAACTGGGAAGACAAACAAATTGGTCTGTAGTTGAAAATTGACAAGAATTTCGTGACTTTGTCACCTTCTTTTTTTGTGTGCAGGCAAGAGATCTTACAACGCCCTCGAAGGCAGGCACTGGCACAGGCTGCGCTTTCTTTACATTTTGGGTTTTGTTTTTTTTTTTTTTTGGAGGTCCCTCCGTTTGCCGCTCGTTAAGTGGCAGCCAGCGCGTGCGCCTTTAGCTTGGCTTCCAACTCCTCTCCTGGTTTCCCTGCCAAAATCACTTCATCATCGGGCATCGGGCAAAGGGGCATTCTAAAGTCAAAGCGCTGCGACTGCAAAGCTCTTGTCAGATTTATTTGTTTGCAGTGAGTTTGTTGCTCTGTTAACTGGCCAACTTGGGTTGAGAGAGGGTATGGCAGCTAGATGGTGGGACTGGTAACATATGTCTGTGAAAATTCTATGCAATATTAAAAGCTTCAAATTTGAAACCGAAGTTGTCACATTTCCTAATTTGTCCCTTGCCGAACCTCGCGGGATCATATAGTTAAGGGGGTCTTCTCATTCAAAACCCGTTTTTTGGACCCTTTTAAAAAAATTCTTTTTGAAAACGCAAAGAATAATTGAAAACTTTTTTATTTATTGTATTACAAAAGGTTCAAAGTAAATAAAAAAATTTTTTTGCCTCGATACGAGGGCTGTTCAAAAAGTAATGAGACTTCAAAGTTGGTGGTGAAAAAAAGGTGTCGTCACGGCGCCACGATTTCGGGTCTCCGGAGCGTCCGAAATGAAAAAAAACGGGGTTATAATCAGTATAGATGTAATTCTCGGCTGAACCTCAAACTTAATTTTGTGATTTTTTTGACAAAATGGCGGCCATTCAAAAAAAAATTTCAATTTGGCTTTTTTTTGTAGTTTAGTGTAAAAAAAATAGTAAAAAATTTTTTAAAATTATGGTCGAGGTTCACCCGAGAATGGTGACAATTCTGCGTCGATTCCACTTTGTTTCATGACAATCGGTTCAGTTGAACTGGAGATATCATGGCCGCCAGTTCGAAAAACGTGGTTTCGAGATAAACGCGCTTTAAGTTTGCAGTTGCTTGGGAATTTAGGTCACATTGGGTCACTAAAAGGACTCGGAAAGGAAAATCCTTTTGGGGGATATTTTTGAATATCCAAGCTATAAATAAATGCAAAAAAAAAGTCGAAAAAAAGTTGCTCAATGAGAAGACCCCCTTAAATGGATCTGAATCATTAGATCTTCTTAAGGGACCTAGCACAACCAAAACCGGCACCGTACCAGCAAATCTTTGGTAATATAATTCCAGATTCCAGAGACAACTTTCTTGGAAACAGATGCATTGCTAATGCCATGGCGTGTTCATAGGCTAGAACGGAAATGATCTTGTGTAACTACTTTTGGAGATAGTTATTGTGTTATTTAGATTTAGATTTATTGAAGACAAGATATACTTATAAATTAATGCACTAGTCACAAACATATTCAGAACGGAGATTGACAAATGGATAAACAAATGACTTAATAACTATAGTTGATTATTTATTAAATTGAATTAAACATATTTATTTTTTATAATAATAATTTAATAATCTTATAATTGTTAATTCCCTATCTATTACCCTAACGTTTTCGTTACCCTATCTTTTTCGTTACATTAGTGCCTCAATTATAGATCATGAATTTGTAGGTTTATATTTAGGTTTTTATAAAATTGTGATACGCCGCTCATAGATTTTAAAGAATTAAGTAACTGATTCCAAATGCGAACAGCATGAACTCCAAACTGTCTTTCCGATATTAGGAGATTATATCTTAAGGAAATTAAATTATTTGTTCGAGTAGATGTCGAAAACTGAAGCTGCTGAAAGGGATAGTGTGGTTCTTGAGTATAAATAATTTTGTGTAAGAATATTAGTACCTTAAAGTTTGTCCAAGATTAAAGTGAAAGGTCAAATAATTTGTATGAATAGCTGGAAATAAGGTCTCTTCGTCTTAATCCATAAACATAAATTGCTATACTGTTATGAGCAACTTTCAGTTTGCCGAAGTGTACGGCGTCACTGTTTGCAATCACCTCTATACCATAGAAAAGCGTTGGCAACAGAAATGCATTAGCTATTTATAAGCGAATATTTGTTGAAAGATAGTTTTTTGACAGGTTTAGGTTTCTAAGTAATCCTTATGTTCTTCCTACAGCTTTTATAATATGAGTATTCCAGATTAGGTTTCTATTAAAATATCTTGTTCAACATATTCTATGAGAGAGTGTTCTATTAATAAGGGGCGAATTTTGCTAACACTAAGTGGTTTTTTAAAAATTATTAGTCATTTGGATTTTGTTGGATTCAGCCAGAGAACGTTATTTCTTGCCCAGCTTAAGATCTTTATTAGCTCATTGTTACATATATCTACACACTAATCTAATTTGCTCAATGGACTGCCAATGTTCTTAGTCCAGGTGCCCACACCCACGCACACCGCGTCCCATTCACTGCGTTTCATTTGCAGCTTTAAATACGTCTCGCATGTCTGCCACACCACCGGCACCCGCTTGCCCAGCTTTGCTCAAAGATGATTTGCTTTACCGCAATGCATATGACTTGTGCCTCCTCCGGTATGGCCTGCTGCACCTCTAGCATGATCCAGAGCTGCACATCTTCACTGACATTTGAACTATATAAGCTCCCAGTGCAATGCATAGACGATGCAGCACAATCTTGGGTCCTCCCGCAAACTGTACAATGGTCTCGAGTGTTCGTGCTTTGCGTCTCATCCAAATCGGTTGGGAGAGAGCTTTCCTCCCAGTGTATCATGGAGCTGCAAGCAGGCCTCCCAGTTGATTCCTCAAACCTGGCCGCATGAAACTCCTCAATGGAGAGCATCTGGAAGGCGTTCTCCTCTTCGCTAACAAGTAGCCAACCTGGGACAACCAGATATAAGCAAATTTCGCCATATCGGCGTTTTTGACGACAGTCACATCCAATGTAATGGATTGTACTTGATGTTATTCATATTTTATTATTTTTTTATTTGCGGTCAAAAAGTTCAAAACTTCCGCCAATACAAAAATATCGATAATTTTGTTGGCTGCAAATTCCATCAAAAACCGTTCACCAGCAGCCAAACAATTTTTTCTTGATTGTTGATTTATGTTAGATGATTGGTGTGTTCATTGACACCTAATTGACAGATAAGAGTTCATTAAATTTAATGCTGTAGTTTCAGCATATTCGATAGCTAGGTTAAGGACCAAAATATTCCCGGGAATCATTAAACAGTTTACTTATTTCTTAAAGAATTTCTACTATTTAAATTTTCGACCAACATTAGCTAAAAAATATTTAGAAAGTATCAATTATATTAAGTAGGCGACTACTTTACCATGGCCTCTGTATAGGAACTTTTTATAAATTCAGGCAATTGCAATTACGCTGGCAATCGCCTTGAAATTCCTATACAGGCAACATGAATTTGGTTTGTTGTGTGTAAGGTTTTATGCTTCGATTCTGACGCAGATACTATACTTACGTTTTCCAAATGGTAAGTAACGAATCCTTTGCCGTGCTTGCGTGTATACGGTTCTTGCTGAGTTTGGAACTTTTTTTGGGGGAATTCTGAGACACTATCAAAATATAATCGCATTGGCTCACAGCTACCGTTTGGAGCGATTATTCAAAATACTTGGTTCTCCTGGAAACCAAAATTGCAATAAGTCTTTGCACTAACTATATGAATGATAAGGCATATTATTGACCCTATCAAAGCCGTAGGGAAAACCCAATTTGGAACATATATTTTTTTTCGGCTCTTTTTTTTTTTGCATATTTTTGTAGCTTGGGTATTCAAAAATATCCCCCTAAAAGGATTTTCAAAAATTCGAAATAGTTTAGAAGATATAGCCCTTTTAATGACCCAAAGTGTCCCGATTTGCCTAGAACTGCAAACTTTAAACGCGTTTATCTCGAAACCACGTTTTTCAAACTGGTGGCCACGATTCAGGAAACCAGTGACCGATTTGCTCGAGGGCTTAACGACGCAGAATTTCGTCTATCGTCGGCCCAACTTTGGATACCTATTTTTAAGTGTACTTTTTTACACTACACTAAAAAAGGCAAAAAAATTTTTTGTTTTCAAATGTCCGCCATTTTGTCAAAAAATTTTCAATTTTTTCGGAGGGCCGAACGATAGCCACATTAGTTCTAAACATAACCGCATTTTTCTTTTTTTTTCAAATCATCCCAAGTGCTGCAACCATGGTCACCATGTGGGCACCTTTTTTATTCATCATTTTTCGGAGGCCGATAACTTTCTGAACGGCCCTCATATTGACAAAAAAAATTTTGCATTTTCCATTCATTCATTAACTATTTAATAAAAAAAACAAAAATAAAAAATCCTTATACTTTTTTTCTGGAATTTTTTTAAAAACCATCTACTTTTGCTCATCGCAAAGTGTGTTCCCCCTTAAGAAACTTTCCGCAGAGTCTTCACCATTCTCCTATTGCAGTCATACCATTTCCTTCTTATTTTATTTAATTTCATTTGCTTTTCTTTGTTTACTTATTTTCCTTTTTGTTGTTATCCCTAACCGCGCTGTACCTGTAACCTTTTGCACTTGGTACCCTTTTTTTCTCTCCAATTTAATGAATTTTTTTCTCGGTCTGCCGTTTTCTTTTTTGCACCCAAATGACAGTTACATGGACATGGACAGGACAGGGCAGGGCAGGCGCGGCCGGTGGGATGCTTGTCGCCTTTTACGAATTGCAGACTCAAGTTTCGGCAAGTTCCCTTCGGTGGGTTATCAGCGGCAAGAATCATCTCAGGTGAGGTTTGAGCTTGGCAACGCCCTGAATATGTATTTGGAATATGCAATTGTTATGTGTTTATGGCAAATATCACCAAATTGAGCAGAAAAGAAACAACAACAAAAGGTCGTGTTTCGCTTTTTAGGCCAACACTCGCACAAAGAACCAACTGCCTTGCCTCCTCCACCTCCTCCGCCTCCTGCATTATGAGTTGACATTAGAGAACATGTCCAAGGCGCAACATCGCCCTAGCGCTGACCTCGTTGTACCTTGTTTATTCTCTGGCCATTGTGGTTGCCAATTTGCTGCTGCAATTGCCGTTTGGCGGCCAAGTGTGCCACTTTAACCAAAAAAAGATCATCATGTTCGAGGCCAAAGGCAAAATTGGTAGAGAAAATGGCAGACGAAGAAAAAACATAAGTCAATAACTGTGTAAGATGTGCGAAAATTGGGTCAGGTCAGGCTAGTTGTGGTGAAAATTTGTACGTAGACTTAAAAGTGAAGTGTGAGGTTCTTAACTAGCGATGGGCATAGTGGCCCTTTTTCAGTTAGTTTTCCAGAATTCTTTTTCTCAGTTCAATTTTTGTTTATTTGCTTTATCACAATCACATTTTTTCTTCGACTCTAAACATTTACACTTGGTCTAGTAAAATAAATTGAAGCCTTGTGATCTTCAGTCATGGCCACCAATATATTCTGCCAATCACATGCTGTATTATACAAATAAGCCTCTTTCAATTGAGACTCTATTAAACCATTATCATTATATTGTCGAGGCGCTACATTTACTGTCACCAACTCATAGGCCAATTGGCAGGAAGGCTGATCTATCCAATTCTCATTGTAGTAGGCAAAGGGTATTAAATTCTCCTGTTCACCTGGGTAAGTAATCTCGCCAATCAATTGACGATTCACATCCATCGACTCTACTCGACTGAGATCCTCTTGGGGTTCCGATATATAACCTCTCAAACTGGTACCACTTATTTCCACATCCAAAAAGTAGATGCCATTACTTTTCAGATCAAAATCATTATTAAAACATTTATAGCCAATGCCTTCGCCACCAAAAGTAGAACACTCAAACTGCTCACCCGCCACACCGGCCAAAGCATCCCATACTGAAAAGATCACCGTGTATTTAGAGCTTTTGTCATAGGTCTGCAGCCCTATATAGCCTCCAGCTTGATCGGTGAAGAATTGTAGGAAATTGAAGATGCCTTCGGTTCGCTTAACTTCACCAGCCATCCACTGGAAGATGCCTCGAATGCCGGTAAACCCATACGATTGATATGTGATGAGCGATTTGGCATTACCCAAAACGGGATTATCTCTTGTGGAGATTCGGGCCTCTTGACGTAGCAATTCCATAAAGTGTGCCATATCCTGCTGAGCGGCTTCTTTAGTTGAAGGATGTCTGGCCTGAGTATGAACTAGGGCTAGGGACAAGCCCAGTAAAAAGAGCAAAACAACTTTCGTTAGATTCATTGCGAATTTTTAATTGAAATTGGGTTTTGTGTTTGGCACTCACTGCGTTTATATACCCGCTATAAGTGGGTTTTATATAACGTTAAGCTAGATAACATGGTCATGGTCAATAGTTGTAAACATTAAATGATAAGGGGAATTAGTAAAATCTTACATGAATTTGATAGCGCCACTTAAGAACTTATAATAAAATACTCAATAACCAGTTACGACCAGTTAAGAACAAGGCCAATAATGAAGTGTAAAATAGCTTGGTTTAAACCATTTTTATACTCTTTTAGAGGGTATATTAAATCTGTTCAGATGTTTGTAACGCATAGAAGGAAGCCCCACCGATCACATGAAGAATATATATTCTTCATCAGCACAAGATGATGTGAGTTGATTTAGTCCAGTCCGTCTGTCCGTCTGTTTCTATGCTATCTCCTACGTCAGTTTGACGTATCTTCAAGAAACTTTTTTAAGAATAATAAATGTTATATGACACGTATTAAAATTACGTACTCACTGAGCTCAAGATCTACACAGAGTAAAAAAATTACCTACACGCCTGCTTAATTTCACACGCTAATTGTAGAAAACAAAAAGCTAAACGTGGCATGTATAAAAACTACATGCTATATGTAGAAATGACAGAACTAAACTAAAGTTAAATGCTGCGTGGACAAAGGTAAAGGGTACACGACTTGAGAAAATACGCTTAATTTCAAAATTACTTTTACATTTTTCATACAGCAATCAAATACCACAAAATTCCTTTGAACATTGAAAGCAAGTAGGCATTGAAAGCATGAGGAGATTCTAAAGAAAAATTGGAGCTTAAAATCAGTACAGATTTCATATATTTTTCATTTAGTCAAAGTAGTTGTTAGCCGGCTGAAGGTCGTGGATTGATTTTAAATCAATAATCATCAGAAAATCAACAAAGATTACATATGAACAGCAGCAGTGGTTGCGCAGACAGTTCTGTTTCGGCTGCCACCGCGACTAAGCCTCATCAGTACGCTTTTAATTGCTGTCACCAACAAGCCATTTGCAAATTCAAAACTTAAGAATATTAAGTTTGTGCAAAATAATGTTACTGGCAGAAGGAAGCATCTCCGACCCCATAAAGTATATATATTCTTGATTGGCATCAACAGCTGAGTCGATATAGCCATGTCCCTCTGTCCGTCTGTCTGTCCGTATGAACAAACAGATCTCAGAGATGGTAAGAGATAGAGGTTTGACATGTATGGGACAAAAACTTCTTATACTTTCAGGAAGTTCAAGGTTATTTTTAATTTTTGCCACTCCCTCTCCCGCACCTGCAATATCGAAAAATCGTCGTATCTCCGGCAGTTTTATTGATAGAAGTTTTTGTACCATCTGAAAATATGAAGTAATCAGGATCCGCCAACGGAATGGTAAAGATCGGATGAACGATAGTCGTTATAAGGTATAAGTTATAAGGAAAACAAACATTTATGGGCAGCACCGGTCGCAACGGTGATGGGCAGCACTTCACAGGTACAGAGTATATTATAGTCGGCCGACTTTCTTACTTGTTTATAAATAACATCACGGCTAACAATCACTTTGACTTAAATCAAGCCAGGTCGTTGAAACCCATATTCATATTTTTTATTTAGCGAACTGCTCTCCACTCGCGGCATGTTGGTTTTTTAAATCGGTTGTCGCTTCCCTTTATAACTGTGATTCGCGGCACTGCCGCGCAATTCGAAAATAGTCGTATGGGCTAAGATGCCGGCATTTGTGTTGAAATTCCCGAGATAAGGTAAGTGAGTTGTGAGTCCCAGAAAGCTAAGTGAAAATGGTTCGTTTTCCAGAAAGAAGACTTTGGCCTCCTGGTGCCCCTCTTTTCAATTCCGTGCCCCCGCCTCCCTTTCCTGTTTCCTCCTCCTCATGCTCGTTTGTGTGTGCAGGGTAATTAAAATTGTTTTTTTTTTTGTTTTGTATTGGCGGGGCCCTAAACGTGGCATCTAGAAAAGCTACATGCCGCATGTAGAAATGAAAAAGGTAAGCGCGGCATTTAGAAAAGCTACATAAACGTAATGGGTAGGAAATTCCTGTCAAACGTAAAGAAACCGTTCCATTTAGTTTTTAAATTGTTTGTTTTCTTTGTGTAGAGATAAATCTGGAGAACTTTCGGTCCGGGGATTCGACCCCGGAAGGTCTAAGGATTGCTTCTCGGACCGCTTCATTTATTTATCAAACCTAATGTTTTGGTTAAAAAATTAGGCCCATATTTGATAAGAAAGAAGCATCCAGCTTAGGAAACTATTTATAACACTAATCAATATCCGAATGGACCCCATTCATAATATATAGATATCATTCATAAGACCTATACCACGGCTTATAAAAGTGCCAGGACTTAAACATGGAATTGTTTTGCCATTTCACAATTTTACTTATGCTTGCGAAATTGAGTGGAAATCGCCGAAGACCATAAAGGCAAGGATATGATAGCTCTTGCTTTGCAGCAATTGATCTGAAACACCAACGAGAGGCAGGACATACCTTAAGATATAACAAAAAAAAAAAGACCACTCAAGGTTAAAGAGAAGTTAATTTCAAAGTTGAATATAATTCGATTTCAGATCTTCTCGACAATAAACAAATAATCTAAAAATTTCATACTTAATTCAAGAATGTTCAGTTTCAAAAGTTAAATGAGCCAGAAGATTCTTGATTTAGTTGAGAAGTTCTTTATTATACTCTATACCAGAGTAATAACTGTAAAATTACACTAGGCAACAAGGGATAGGATATTTTTGGAATCTTACACAAGTGCTAAAAGAGGTATACCTATATTGAAAAATCGCAGAATTGTTTGGGTTAGTTCATTTCAAACCTAAGGAGAGGTACTTTCAGATGGTATCAAGAAGAGTCCAAACAATAGAATGGATTCCCCGAAAAAAGCTCCTTAAAAAGGGTCAAAATAGGCACTTTTAGCAACTTTAAGCTCAAATTACCAAAAATCTCGAAGTGATGGACAATTTCTGAAAACGCAGTCTTGCTTAGCAAATGAAAATCATCTAGAATCACTCACCCTTCAATATACCGGAAAAAGTTGAATTTTGTTGCCTTGTGTTATTTATATCCGGTCAATAAGTTATGTTTTGACCTCGGATTTTCAAAAAGATTTTATAATAGTTTAATAAGTTCTAAAGAAACTGACTAAAGGGATTCTTTAAACCAAAACTCTTCTTAACCAGGAGAGTCCCGGTAAGTCTCCAGATGCAGGAGGTGAACAATTTAGAAGGTTTTGTTATGGGTCCGGTTCAAAATGTGTGTTTCCTTTTCAAATTCAGCATCTTTCAATGAAGAGCATTCAAAAAGCTAATTCAAAAATTTCGCCGAAAGATATTCGTTAAGCAATATATCGCCTCATCGTCTTTTTGGATTAAAATATAGATATTTCGATATGACGATATTATTTTCGGCCTCCTTCGTGCAGAGTCTCTTTGATTTCGTTGATTGCAGCGAAATCTAGGAAACTAAATTTCTTTACTCTTAAAAACTTTCCACTTCCCTCACAGTCACTGGTTAAGTTCATCAATGTCCCGCATCTCAATCGCTGGCCATCAAAAACCATAAAGCCAAACTTTCCATCTAATCGCAATAATGACTTAGCTCCCCCCTATGAGCTGCATCCACAATATATGTACATATGTTTATATGTATGAAAGTTGTCAAAACCCATTAAGCTTAAGGCAGATCAACAGTTTGTGATGGCGGCGGGTATAAGGTTACCCAACTTGGTTACATATGTCAACACCATGAACTTGAAACCCTGGAGAGCAGCAGCGGCAGGACGTGGACTTGTGCAGTTGGACTTGGGCATTTTGTATTCTAATTAGATTGTCAGCGGCACGACAAGAGCCTCATTTTGGCTCACAAAATGCCATTTCACATTTGCATTAGCGCCAACGTGGAGAGCAAAAGACAAAAATCTGCATAAACTTTCGGGGCCAGTACACTGGCAATTATGGGGGAGCACTAGAGAGAGAGAGAGTTGCTTAGTTTAAATTGAAACTTAAAAGCAAGGACTGTTAACTGAGAGGAAGAGCTGTGCATCTCTGATAAACTAAACCGGATGGCTGTCGGTTCAACGTTTTCGAAAGAACAACGGTTTGGTTCGCATTTCGAAGTAAGAGCACGATCTAGCGGTACGGTTTGGTTCAGTACCGGGTTGCATTCCAGACTTTTCGTTCGAAAAGTCAGTTCATAAGAAGGGAAATGCGCTCAGAGCGTGGACAAAACCCTTCTAAGTACGAAAGACTTCCATTCCAATGCCTACTAATCACTTCCAGTTTTTACATCTTTTGGCGGTGTTTTTTTTTTGCAGTGTATGGTAGTAGGAGAAGTCAGCCAAAGCACTGCCGTTTGAAGTTCATTAACATGCACAGGTTAATTACCGTTGTTGTTGGCCCCCAACTCAAGGAAATGAGCCATTAGAGAGAAGCTGTAAAGCTATTCGAAACTGTTGGAGCGCCGCGCGGTAGCCAAAAACTTGAGATAAAATGGCTAAAAGCATACATAAAAAAAAGACACATGTAAAGTTGTACACATATTTGTCTGTGTGTGTGTGTGTTTGTGTGTGGGACTGTGACAAATGCTTAAGCTTGAAGGAGGACGCGGATTTTTTTGTATTTTTTTGTGTGCATGCAAAATGTTGCACTGATAAGACACACAAAGCCAAAGAGTCATCCCCAGGCACAGGCACCGGGCACGATCATTAAAACAAAAGCGGCAACTTGGCGACTGACAACAAGCCATGACCAAGAGGTACTACTCGTAGTTGGTTGCCTTCTGGTGTTGGATTGCCTTAAACGATCCGCGTGAATAACTAATTTCAATGGAGGGGCCTGGCCGAGCTGCTGTTTAGCTGCACACGCGCGCCTCTTAACATTTATCACCCACCATCGGAGCGAAGGAGCCAGCCGCCAGTTGGCAAGGAGCTGCTCTGAAGGAGCCTAGCTTGAAAAGACAATGGGACAATAAAAAGTTAGGGAACTGCGTAGGAACATGTTTAATGAGCAGTCGAGGCGAAACATCTCAAAAAAGTGGTCAAGATTGTTTAGAGCAGAGGCAGAATTGGACAACAAAAAAATCTAGGTGAAGTGGTGAGTCTAGGGGGAGCGAAGATTTATAAGAAATGTGCTTAGTAATGCAGCAGTTTCTTTTATTAAAATTGAATTTTCCATAGTTAATTACTCCTAACTATAACATCACTTGGATTTTAAAAAGGATCACGTGGAAGAAGAACTCAAGCCATTATTTTGAATAAATGAAATAATTGAAAATCCGCTGGACTAGATATAGTTGACATATCAATCTTTTTTTTCAAATTTGAATTAATACCAAACGTACCCAAAGTATGTAAAGTTACTGCAAAAGTATGTAACAGCAAGAAGAAAGTATCTCCGAACCTATAAAGCTCATATGGGGTCTGTTCAAATCAATATCCATTTTGTCCCCTTCAAAGTAAACGCCCTCGGATATAATACACATGTGCCAACGCTTTTTCCAATCCTCAAAGCACTTCTGCAATGCGCTTTTCCGTATAACCATCAGCTCGTTCTTTGATTCTGACTTAATCTCATCAATTGTGGCAAAATGCTTTCCTTTCATTGGTCTCTTCAGTTTTGGGAATAGGAAAAAGACGCTTGGAGCCAAATCTGGTGAATACGGTGGTTGAGGCATGATTACGGTGTTGATTTTGGCACAAAAATCACGAACAAGCATTAATGTGTGAGCTGGTGCATTATCGTGATGCAGAATCCTCGATTTGTTTTTCCACAATTCCGATCATTTGAGCCGTATTGCTTCACGCACACGTTGCATAACTTCCTTGTAGTATTCCTTATTAACTGTACCACCTCTTGGCCGGAACTCATGATGCACCACACCATTGTAATCAAAGAAAACAGTGAGCAAAACCTTCACATTTGATCGAACTTGGCGTGCTTTTTTCGGTCTTGGCCCATCCGGCCGCTTCCATTGGGATGATTGGGACGTGGTTTCGATGCCATAACCATATACCCACGTTTCGTCACCAGTTATGACCCGTTTGAGCAAACCCGGATCGTCGTTGACTTCATTCAATAGCTCCTGAGCATAGGGACCCCCGGTTGCCGTTAGCGGGATCAGTCCCCTTCCCTGGTTCAAGATCCTAGGACGCTAAAGCCGAGAATTATGAACTATTGAACATCATGTGGCTTTAGACCTGGCAATTCCACCACGTACCAGATATTCACGCGACAAATCCTGAACCAAGAAAGATCGACACCCCCCTTGTTGACTATAAATCGAAATCGATCTGAGGTAAAACGGGCGTCTCAGGTAGAGAAGCAGTCAAAACTAATGGGTTAGCGGTAAATGAGGATAAGACGAGTACCTACTATAACGCGGCGCTTGACAATGTGTTGCAATCTTCAAGGTTGTTAAGGAATTTTCACCCGAACGACGATATCACGAAACAACACCAGTCTGATCCGGAAGATTACCGAAACCGATGTTACTACGGGCTCATAGAGTTGCGGGCCGTTGTCTTCCTGTGAGCGCCGAACAGAGGCCAAGACCGTAAAACGGTAGATATTATTACCATTGATGCCAAAGAAGAAGAAGAAGATACTAATGCGACGTTGCTTTTGCTCAAAATTTAGCAATTTCGGAACAAACTTCGCTGCCACACGTTTCACGCCCAAAACATTCGAGAAAATTGAATAACATGAGCCGATTGAAATGCCAAAATCCTCAGCAACTTCCCCAATAGTGACTCGACGATTTTTCAAAACAATTTTGTTCACTGTTTTGATGTTTTCTTCACTTGTTGACGTGGTCGCACCTCCGGGACGCTCATCGTCATCAACATCTAAAGCGCTTGTACCACTTATAAACACTTTTTTGAGACAAAATGGACTTACCGAATGCCACAGTCAACAATTCAACTGCCTTGGAGCATTTCATTCCATTTTGAACGCAAAATTTAATACATTTTCTTTGATCAATTTTTTTTCAAAAAGTCAAAAAATCGTAGAGCCCACAAAAACGTGACTAACCTTTTCAGTTGCCAAAAACAAACTACTAATCGAAATTTGCTGCTAATGCAAAGATATGATAAACTTATGTGTCCGAATATAACAAATACAAAATATCGATAATCGAATGTACACAGCTAGCGAAAATTTAAAATTTACCTTTTTCTGTGAACACACCTCGTATATATTCATGATCAGCATCAACAGCCGAGTCAAAAAAGCCATAGCCATCTGTCCGTTTGTCTGTCTGTCCATATGAACAAACAAGTCACAGAGATGGTAAGATATAGAGGATCGAAATGAACGAGACAAAATCTCTTTAAATATAAAATAGATTGTCCTGACTGATTGGCAATAATCGCACTGCCTAAACGGTAAGAGCTAGAGGGCTGGAATTTGGACAGGAGTCCTTATGAAAGTGCGTACTAAGACGGGGTATTGGAAAATTGCATACGAAAAAGCCGGAAAAGCGTCGGAAAAGTTTGTATGGGGAAACATTTTTTTCATCCCATTGACTTGAAACTCGGTTTGTAAGCAAAGTATGCGAAATAATTGGACACGTATTTTCCCGATTTTGGAAAATCCGCCCACAAGAAAAATTCTCGGGGGATTCGATATGCAAAAATCTATTTTTCATCCGAGTGACTTAAAATTCGGTTTGTAAGGATAGTAAGTGAAATGAATTGAAAAGTGATTTTGCGAAGTTGGAAAATTGGATAATTCACGGAAAAGCGTCGGAAAAGTTTGTATGGTGAGAATTTTATTTTTCGTCCGATTGACTTAAAACTCGGTTTGCAAGCAAACTATGAGAAATAATTGGACACGTATTTTCCCGATTTCGGAAAATCAAGGCAAATTCCCAGGAAATTCGATATGAAAAAATTCATTTTTCAGCTCCTCTCAATCTCTTGGCTTGTGTGCCTTTAATTTTCGCACAAAAGAAAGGAACCTGCAGGTTCACGACAAATCCGAACGGCTGTTTGATACGCTTTTTCATGGCTAGTTACTTCAAAGCTGGCGCCAACAGCTAGAGAAGGTGACCGGGTGTTTAAGTTTTTCAAATGTCCCGAGGCGGGGTCGAACCCACTACTTCTTGCACAGCGGGCCCACACTTTAGGAAACTTATTTCACGAACAGCGTTTCATCATATGTTTAAGATATTCGCTTGCTGTGATTTGCCAAGTTTTAAAGATATTATTTTATGAAAGTGATTTTAAGAAAAGGCACTCCATCGGGGGTGACACGGAAATCTCTAGTGATTTTTGTTTAAACGCTTGTATTTCAAACTAAACCTGATTGTATTTATATGTGAAGTGCCTCCAAAATGCTAGTCTACTAGATTTGATGTGGAAAGTTGAGTGAATTGAAACCGACTGTTCAAAGCCAAGTAAATTTAGGTAGTAGGTCCAAATCGCTTAACATTCACCATCTGATCTAGCAAACGAAGATATACTGGTCACTTTCATAAAGGAAAGAATTTAAAATTGAATTGCAAACGTTTACTCGAAAATCACTAGAGACACCTGCATATCTGGCTTTTAGAAAGTTTATTCTCTAACTATAGTTTTTTATGAAAAAGGATATCATGAAATTTTTTCATTCATTTCAAACCGGTTCAAACCGGCCATTCAGGCTAGTCTGTTTCCTTAATTAACAGTAAAATAAAATTCACTTCGAGAAAACTAAAGCTATTGAGTTACGAAAACTACAACTCCTTCTTAGCTCTCAGATGAGTTTATGACTCATCTGCTCCTAACATCTTTCAAAGCATCTCCTCCACCTGGTTAACCAAAAAAAAAAAAAAAACACAACAAAAAAACTCTTTGGATCGATTTGATATGCCCACTCTATACACATACCAGGAACTCACAGCACGTGCACAAAAGTCAAGCACACACTCGCACACACGGATCAGAGCTAATTAAGCAAACTTCAATGAAAAGAGCTTCAATCGAAATACGTGGGTTAAACGACACCACATGGAGTTTCGAAGTTTGGAGCACCCACAGCGAGCTCCATGGCACGCGATAATCAATCAAAAGCCATTAAAAGCCAAACGTTATTTTTTTCCTCTGCTCAAAACAATGAAGTAGAAAGCATTTCATCAGAAAGAAACAACAAAAAATGTGGGAGTAGGAGTGGCAAAAATCAAATATGCGTCCCCAGTCAAGTTAAAGATCAAAAAAATCAAGATCAGTTGCAGTAGTTGTTGCCCGAAGATGATTGACGGAATTAGAATATGAAATTGTTTGTTATTAAATGACCCAGTTGTGTGCCTAAACGGGTAAAGTGAAGGTTTGATATAAGAGAAGAATGTGTTACCAAAATGTCTCGTTGTAGATGCAAATTAAACTTCCAACTTCCAGTGCAACTTTCTAAATGGAATGCCAATCCAATCGGTTCGGTTTGTCCAAGGCACTTTTAGTTGCATGTGTGCACAAAATTAAAGAAATAATTTCAAGTAAAAATATACAAATTGATTGTCACCTGGCAGGCGAGAGAGTCAGAAACTTTGACTAAATCAAAGGCTGTGACATAAAACACCTTTCTCTCCTACACTTGAAGAAAAACTGGAGAGGTTTAATGACTATCAAAGGTAGGCAGTTTTTAATCAAGTTGTCACAAATGAACCACTGAGACTTAAGATGGTCATACAAGTTAACACTCATCATGCTCTTGGGGTTGTTGTTATTTGACAAATGATTTTCTTCATTTGTATTGGTGTCAGCGATACTTTCCTCCCCAATGCCTGAACGATATTTCTTTTTGTTCTGTTGTCCTCAATAAAAGAAGTCCCACAGTGTGCGATACTCAGTACTCCACTGAGCAATCGATACTAAGAACTCTTCTCAGCACTCTATACTTAGTACTCTATACTCAGTACCGGACTCAGTATTCGATACTTAGTACTCGAAACTCAGTACTTGACTCAGCACACTTTACATGGTATTGGATACTTAATATTCAACTCACTACTCGATACTAGATAATGGAGACTCTTCTCTTCTCAGCACTCGATACTTAGTAACCGACCTAATAAATACTTGAAACTAAGTACTCGATAATTCATTACCTAGTAAGAAATCCTTTCAGCACTCGATACGCAGTGCTCGATACTCAATGCTCCATACTCAGTACTCCATACTCAGTACTCGATAGGCAGAGCTCGATACTCAGTACTACAAACTCAGTACTCGATATACAGAACTCTTCTCAGCACTCGATACTTAGTACTTGATACTCAGTACCCGACACAGTATTCGATACACTACACTCGATACTCAGTACTCGATACTCAGTACTCCATACGCAGTGCTTGATACTTAATACTCCATACTTAGTACTCGATACTCAGAGCTCAATACTAAGTACTCGATAGGCAAGACCCGATACTCAGTACTACAACTCAGTACTCGATACTCAGAAATCGATACTCAGAATTCTTCTCAGCAGTCGATATCAAAATTACCAATGGTCAGAACTCTTCTCAGACTCTACACGATACTCCAAACTCAGTATTCGACATTAAGGGGGTCTTCTCATTCAAAACCCGTTTTTGACCCTTTTAAAAAAATTCTTTGAAAACGCAAAGAATAATTGAAAACTTTTTTATTTATTGTATTCAAAAGGTTCAAAGTAATAAAAAATTTTTTTGCCTCGATACAGGGCTGTTCAAAAAGTAATGACTTCAAGTTGGTGGTGAAAAAGGCTCGCCACTTCCGCCCGGCGTCAATAAAAAAGGGGTTATAACAGTATAGATGTAATTCTCGGCTGACCTCAAACTTAATTTTGTGATTTTTTTGACATGCTTCAAAAAATTTCATTTCGGGCTTTTTTTTTTGTAGTTTAGTGTAAAAAAAATATAATTTTTTAAAATTTGTCGGTCAGCCGAGAATGGTGCAATTCTGCGTCGATTCCACTTTGTTTCATGAAAATCGGTTCAGTTGAACTGGAGATATCATGGCCGCAGTTCGAAAAACGTGGTTTCGAGATAAACGCGTTAAAGTTTGAAGTAATTTTGGAAAAAAAAATCAAATGTTAAATGCAGTTTTAAAAGCTGACACTCCTCGAATTCATTTTGTTTCAATAGAACAAAAATACGGGTCAAAATACGGGTTTAAAAAATTGAGACCCTAAGTTTGAGTTGCTTGGGAATTTAGGTCACATTGGGTCACTAAAAGACTATATCTCCTAAACTAATTGAGTTTTCGAAAATCCTTTTGGGGGATATTTTTGAATATCAAGCTATAAGTAAATGCAATAGTCAGTTCTCAACTCAGTACTCGATATTCTGAATTCAATTACAGACAGAAATCCAATCGTTGCCTTTTAATCTATGCAGAATTCTCAGTGTAGTCTCCTAACTCACACGTGCCGGACTTAAGACTGAGGGTAAAGTCAGACCCGTAGGCTCAATTAGAGACGCATTCGCAAATTGCTTTTGCACTTTTATTGTCACCATCCACCACATCTCAGCAAAAAAGAGACGCGACTGTGGAATTGTGTGGTGGCATTTTGTCGCGACGCCTTCTTCAATGTCGGGACCTGGACGTGAACGTGGAGGAAGACGACCATCACTCACTCACAAAATGCGATGTCCAGGTAATTGTCTTTGACAAGTTTTTCAACTTGTAGGCATTTTGTTTGACTTGGGTGGGGGATTAAGTTTAAGTGCAGGTTTTAACATTCTTTGGATGATCAACTAAAGTGGCCTTGCACTTGCTCTAAGTAGGGACAACTTTTACTTCACAGACATTGCATGTCACTCTACTCTCTATCAAGGAGACACTACCACCTTCACCTCCCCCACTTGCCAATTTAGGCAGGCTAAAATTATTTTTATTATTGCCAGAAAGTCTCGTCCCCGCATGCAACTCGATTTTGGCAGTCACTTCGTCAGGGTCTGCACATTGCCTTGGGGCAATCTTTTTTTTACGGTCAAATATTAGCACACAATTCGATTTTGCATGCCTTGCATATGGCCGAACGCGGAGAAGTAGTAAAATTTTACGAGTGCAAGTGGCGAAGTTTTCCATGACTTCTCCTTATGGTCGTTATTGTCGTGGTCTTCGTCTAGGCCGCCAGCAGCTGCACTTTTCGCTTTCACCTGTTGGCCTGAGTTATGTAAAAATCCACTGTCAAATTAATGGTGATTTATATATGGAGTTTAATGTGCACTTCACATGATCAACATGCGGGCTTAGCTGATCGAATGGGCTAGCTGGTGTGAGTGTTGGCCAACTAAACTTAAACTACTCCACTGCGATTACATTTGTGGGTGAACAATTTATGAAAAATATGCAAGAAAAGAAAGCCCGAAGTAAAATGATTTTATTTGACCTGTTAAAGGAAAAATCTTTAAGTTGGTTCTTTTAAAAATTAGTTCATATTTTTGGCAAAAAAAAAATTTATGTAAACAGATTGTCAACAAAATATTTTAAATAAAGAAACAACAACTATTACTTCTAATTTGTTTTACAATTTTTAATTGCATCTTTTTCGTTTGCTTGCTTTGTTTATTTTGGCTATTTCAAAGGTAAATTATTGATTAGTAGAAACCTGATGTGCTAGCAGTTTTCCAAATTTAGTTCAAATTTTGGTTAAACGACAGGTGAATCGAAACGATCATTGAGCAAGAGTGAGAAGCCGGCTCAGACCACATCAAAGTCTGATATTCAGCAGATGAATGTAATGCTGTCTGTCTAATGAGACCACCAATT
The DNA here is from genome assembly GCA_018904265.1 of Lordiphosa collinella. Taxonomy (NCBI): domain Eukaryota; kingdom Metazoa; phylum Arthropoda; class Insecta; order Diptera; family Drosophilidae; genus Lordiphosa; species Lordiphosa collinella. Next base: position 96,569 of record JAEIFV010000801.1, read on the forward strand.
TGTATGTGTATTGTCGTCAGTTAATCATCTGAATACTTAGAATCAGTTGACCTTTTGAACCAAAGAAATTTCCCAACCCATCATTGACCATTGCCATTTTCGAATAACCGAAAAGAAAGCTGTCATGACAACTTCGAGGAATTGTTGGCTTTAGGGAAAATCTTCACTCGGAAGCCAAAAAACACAACTTTTGTTTTAAGCTCACACAAAATCAGCGTCCAAGCTAAAAGCATTCCTCAATTTGATGACATGACAGGCAATTTGTTTGTTGTTTGTGCATCTCATGTGCTGCATTCTCTCTCTTATATATCGATTTTAATTTCTCCATTAATAAAACAATGTTCTTTGTACACTTTCACTAATGGTGCCGGGCACTAAAACCGGGAACGCGATTTCTTAAGCCTAGGTATGAGATAAGTAGCCGCCGCATAGTCCCTGTTTAGACCTACCTCAGTCGATTAGTAATGATCATTGCAGCTGGCCAAAACGGGGCTAAACAACTTGTCGCGATTTAAATTAAAGGATGTTAGGGATTTGGTTAGAGCCACCAAATTGAGTTGCTCCAAAGATAAGATTGCGAGGTTCCTCTTTATTTTGCGGTAGTATTAAGGCAATGTGAAATATTAAAACTGGGCACTTCCTTGATATACATTAAAGCTTTGACGGAGTTCTCTTCGTCGTCTTCATCGTTTAAGTGGGTGAATTTGCGTTTGGAGGCGGCCTTCAGTTTAGAAATCAACTCCTTATTTAGAGCTACAAAAGGCATTATATCCTGTATATTATCAATGCCATTTTGTATGTTATCCAAACGTGTCTCCAAACGATGCAGTACCTGGTTTTGGTTTAACTTAGGTTAATGTAATTTAGTTGTAACTTTGGTGCTTACTTTTTGCTTCAAACGTATGTATAACGGGGGTAGTATTTTCAACAAGGCGATTTTCTGGTTTTCTGTCTAAGGATTTTAATTTTTTTAAGGCCTTTTTACGCGCTCTCTCTTTTGTTGAAGTGCTAGGCTTCACCTCATCCGGTAAAGTTTTAGCATTTCTGGCAGATGCAATGTCCTTTCTATTTGTTTAGGAAATTGGTCATAAGTAGTGGAAATTATCTACTACAACTTTCCATACCTATTGATTTTGGCAACAATGTAGTTGACGGTATGGCTAAGGGAAAGCTTGAGCGGACTGCTGCATCTCCCACAGATTCGCTTATATGGCCACCTGGCGGAGTTTGATATTCGAGCCCCTCATGATCCAACATATCTTGTATAAGTTCCGCAGTCAGCGGTATAAGCCGTTGATTCTTATTACGTAAATGCTCTACGGGCAACATTAGTGCAGTGTTTTTGTTTGTTTTGGTAAAGATTTGATTTAAATGTGGGCCGAAAACTTTTTTGTTTTGAGAACTGAGAAATGCTGTACAAGTCCTTGAAGTCAAAAAAAAATTAAATTGACGGGAAATGCCGAGTGTAATAGCTCATTGGAAAATACAGAACAGCTGCTACTTTAACCTTAACTGCTACTTAGTATTTTCTTATGGGTAGTACTTATCTTTATGTGGTAAAAATGAGAACATTAAGCTTGTCCAGAGATCGTGAAACATATTCGATAATATATATTTGACTTTTGCACATTTCAAAAAGTTTTTTTGAGTTTACCGCCCAATGCATCATATTATACTTTCAGGGCATTCATGCTTAAGTCCAATCCTTGTATGCAGAAAGAATTGTGCACATCATTAAAAAAATGCGCTCAATTCCAACCGTCAGCAAAATTTGTTGGTAACACATTCGCCCTATTTGGATTTAAATCGATTTAAGAATATGCAAAATCCGAGTTCTACTAATATTTAAGCATACTCAAATGAAAGTTCTAGATTGTCGCTGTGTTCTCAGAAATACGGAAATAACGGAACATTTTTTCAACGGAGAATTAAATGGCCTTTTATTATAAAACTTAAAAAAAAAACAAGAAAAAAAGTCGGTCAACCAAGAAAACTAAATGTTTTCCAATATTTAGAAAATTTATTGAAATTAAAGTGCTTGTAAATGCAAATGAGTAAACAAAATGTATTTTTTTTTAATTTCGAGTTTCAAGTATTTAATTCAAGTATTTTTACTGAAATTTGACTTCCAGTTCGAATTCAGCGACACCAAAAACCCCCGAGTAAAGACTTTAAGCCAAATCAAATACGTTTTTGCAGGAATTGTCTGCCATATTGGATCCGCCATTTTGTTTTTCTGAATTTTGACTTCGAATTCGTAATCAGTGAACCAGGAAACCCCCGAGTACAAGCTTTCAGCCAAATCAAATACGTTTATCGACTTTTGGCCAGCTTTTTGGGATTTGGGACCACTGTGCGTTGTACCCTAAAATCGATTTTAGAGCACCAAAGTAATCATTCTTCAGTACCTTTAGTACATTCTTTAGTACCTTTTTTCAAAAAAAACGTGCAAATTAAGTTCCCAAATGAGAAAAATGAGGCTTGGGCGAGTTTGCTTTTGGAAATCTTGAAATGGGTAATGAATTATTGTAAGATTTGCTAACATCAGTTAAGTTTAAGAGATGGAGAGTATGTAAACCAAATTTCAAGTCAATTGGTACATTGATTGACGAGTAATCTGCTAAAGCATAAATAGGGTTAAGTCTGCTTTTATATTTGCAGACTTGTCGCGAACTGTAGATTGAAAATTATTAAGATTTAACGAACATATCCGCTAGAAAATTCCAGAATTTGTACTCTTATTCCTTCGGTCCCAAAACGGTGGTCAAAGTTTTCGCTGGTCGTTTGTTATTTAGAATTCAACGAACTTTCAAAAATATTCACGTCCAAACCTAAATGTATTGTTAAACTAAAAAACGGTTTCCGAGCTTTTTATAAATAATACTCGGAATCATTTCTTATCGGGTCAAATATTTTCTAATATATTTAGGGTACTCACTAGCTTTCGTTAAATGGTAAAGTGTAAATTTACGACACACGAGCTACTGAGCGACCCCTTGTGATTTACTGTAGTAACTTTCCGGGCCAACTTTGTTTGTAAAAACCTGCCGTTATTTCGGCGGAACTAGTTTTTAACAAAACTGCCACCTTTTTTTGTGGCGAAGGCACACTTTACCGGCTGCTTTAAGGCATATTTCAATACAGGCAGCCTCTATGACCTAGAGCAAATTGGCCATAATCCAGATGTTTAGACGAGCTAATATTTGGGTACCAAAACTTGACAAATAAAAACAACAAAATAAAAATGCTAAGACAAAGGGTGCAACAAGCTTTGAGTAAGCGAACAATTGACTTGGCCCTTTAAGAAAAAGGAAAATTAAAACAATGTTTGGAGTAGGTGATGGCGGCTCTTAAGGTCTTGTTACAGACAGAGTTTTATTGATAGTATTTTTTTATGTTTTTAAATCTTCGGTGTTCACGACCGCCAGTTAAGCTACGGAATTGTTAAATTGAGTTATTTTTAATATTTTGTAAACATGTCAGTAGAATTGTTATGTTTTCTTTTTGTTTTCGAATTGATGGCGTAGGGTTGGAGGAACCCTTTGCTGCATTGACTCCAATGATATTGGTGTTCCTGAAGGCATCCCCACGTGCTCCAGTGCGCAGCAGCCAGATGGCCTGGTTAACGCGACGCAGGGTCGACACATCCACCATGAATTATCTCGAGCGAGCGCTTGACAGTGCGGCAGGAATTCAGCTTCTTGCCATTGTTGCGTCCCTTCAACATCAGCGTGCAGGTAAGCCGATCTACAACGGGGCACTGGGCCTTGCGGAAACGCTTAGCGTCATAACATTCTTTCAGCGCTTTGAATTGCCTTCCAGTTTTCTTTTTTATAATGTGCAGTTTGCTGGTGTGACCGCATATTTTTAAGACAAAAATCTCGAAATGGCTCGATACTGAAAATTTTTTTTACAACACTTCCAAACATTACACTTTTTCACATTTACGACTGATTTCTTATAGCCTACCCTATATCTAATTTTCGGCGTCCTTTTTTCGTTTCTATGGCCAAATTTGTTATATGTACTCTTTCTGTTCTTGGAGCTCAAAAATAAAGCGTTGTTTATGAGACTTTTATAATTTTGTTAAATTCTTCTCAAATAATTGACAAAAACAAATTCGTTTGATTTGTTTTGCCAATAATGAATTAGCCAACATAAATAAAAAATTCTCTTTTTCAAATTTTTTTAGTTTGAATTAACTAAATTCTATATGGTCTCCGTCCGACAGTTCTTGTCGTCAAGTACCCCATCGTTGTTTGGCAGCCACTAGCCTTACAAACGTGCTCCGCTGCCAGTTTGTTCTCGATGAATCTGGCCGTGCCCCGAGTCACTTTACCTCACACACTGTTTAGTGTACTTTACGGTCTCATTTTATGAGCCCGTCTGAAACACCTCGTTTTTGTTCGACCTTATAAAAAGTCCCTATTGTTTTTATTAATGTCATTTTGCACGTCTTTCCTCAATTAATTTGGCACCTCCTTCCAATATGGGTGTCCCGCAAAATTCTCCCCCACGATCCAATGACTTCTGGTGTCCTTCCAGAACTGCTTACGTTTGGGAGCCATTTGACAAATTATTAATTTAATAATATTATGAAACTGCCCTTACCTCAATTATCATTTCAAATAATTTTAAATCGGGTTGACTTTTGTGACACGTAACTCGTGATTTTTGTGACATATACCAAATAATCTAGTATTCTTCCAACCTGTTTTCACTTCGAGGACACTTTATTTCTTTTTTTCTATGGAAAATGTTTATTTTGGTATGTGATAAAATGTGATTGTACATATTTGCTATGTGGAATATAATAGGGCATGTTAATGTGATAATTTTTTTTCTCATGTGTTTTGTTGTTGCTTCGTAAACTTTTTGTTTTACGCTTTGCCATTTTACGAGGGCTAGTCAATACCCTCATTGACAATATGTAGAAAAACGAAATTTCATTCCAACATAGTGGCTTTTCTATTGATTTCAATTAAATTATTTGTAATTTTGCAGCATTTTCCAACAATGCCTCTTATCAAATCTTGTTGCTATTGTTTGTCCCTGCGGGTTGGTGTTATTATTATCGGAACTTGTCTTGTCTGCGAGGGACTTTGTTGTATATTATGGGTTACAATTGCCTACGATAATTTTTGCAAGAGCCTAATGACGCTTTGGTTTCTGGCCACCCACTTGAATATTCTAGGAGGAATCTTACTGTTGACTGCGGTTTTTACGGTAAGTAAACAGAACAGAACCTAAGTACCTATATGATAACAAATTTTGGCAGGAAAATACGTATATGCTGCCGGTGCAAATTGTGGTAAAGCTGACGGGTTTAATAGTGGAAATGGTGTGTCATTTGTTAATGGCCAGTTCGGGCTATAAGACGGATGAACTGATGTATTATTCTTTTATATCCATTGGCAGTAAGTTAACCTGTTGAAAGCTGCCTAACTTCTAATTAAAACCTTTTCTATCAGTGACCATTTATGTGGTGGTTATGGTCTTCAGCTACTTTCAGGAACTGGAGGAAGGTGAATAGTAGCGCTTGCTCCGATTACCCATTAACCCATTGCGGAGAAATTGAGACTATCGGCGAACGGTAGTGCCGGACGACGACGACGACTCCTTTGGCTTAATCACAGCATGTAGCATTTTGTGTGCGCGATTAAATGCAAAATTTATTAGGCAAATGTTGCAAGTGTTGCGCAAGCATTCGCAGTACATAAATCGTGTGCAATTGTCACCAGGCTCTACTGAGCACGTTTAATTATCGCCTTGCGCCTTACGCCTGGCCCGAGCTACATGCGTGCTAATTGACTTTGGCGACCAAAACCCAAAATCCAAACCAACAGCACAACAAACTGACCAAATGATAACAACAACGATGAAAACGCATGCTGAGCCAAATGAAAATTATGTTGCAATGGTCCACAAAAAAAAAATTGCGCCCGCTGGCTGGTCACTGAACCAAAGCCATCTCGGAGGCCTTAATTAATTTCGTTGATTAATTGAAAGTGCGCCTGTGCCTGAGCCTGGCTTTGGGTATGGATTTCCAATATTTGGCAGTGCAAAGTTGAAGGCAAAGCAAGTAAAAAATTATTTCAGATTCGATTCGGTAGTATGTTGAGGGCGTTGCCAAGGGCCAACCCTGGGCCATTACTTTTATTTTTGCGAGATATTCGATTATGGCTTAAAATTATGATGAGGCGAAAGGGGATGTGGCTCTGGCGGTAACTGTTGTGGTCACTGTTTGGTCAGGAAATCAGCTAGAATTATGGTGGTGAATTGAACAGGGTTCGATCTACTCTTCCTTTACATGTGCCAACACTTAAATTCAGTTGAACATCCAGCAGCCCAAGTGCTGCCCATCACTAAGTAGGTTGCGCTTGGCTGCAAATCACATTTGGATTTTTTTTTGGCCTTGCGGATTTGTGAATAATAAATGAACATGTGAGTAAATTGAAGCTCGGCTTGTCATTGTGTGGGTGCCAAGGAAATTGCCATAAACCAATTTAAAAGCCGAAGTCATAAATTTGCCAAAGCCCGGGGCCAGAATTCACCTGCAAGAGTAAGAGTCCCAGTCCGCGGACTTCGAACCGAAGTTTAAGCATAAGCCATTAAGTTAAAATGACACCCCGAGTAACATAAATCTCGTTCTCATCTTTTGCTAGGTCCCACTCGAATGGCAAATGTCTGGAAATTGACAAAAGAAAAGGCCGCGAGGAGGAGCTGTGCACTAATGGGCCCACAAACTGAAGTCCAAGTCATTTGCCTGCTGCCTCCATGTGAAATTAACGAACTTGTCGGAGCATCGGTCGGATCAGGTGCAGCCGGGCAGGCAGGCAGGTAGGCAGGCAAATTAAGCACAATATAAAAATATATACATATATATGAAAATACAATAACGCAGAAACCAATGCGCCGCTGGCCAAAAAGAAAAATGATCCACATAGAGAAAAGCATGTTTTCCTAGACTCTTCAACGGGAATCGTCACGAAATCCAAGCAGCAGCTGAACAGTGGTTAGTTTAACGCGAACTAGTGGCAAAATTAATAATACAGGGGTGCCACAGAAATCGCTTTCGCTCTAAATTTGCCCAGACCCTGTTTACGAGTGATTTCAAAATCGCCCCCTACTGTATCGCCGAATTGCTTAAATAAGCCCCTAAAATGCGTTTACATAAAAATAAACCTTATTGATTCATAAAGGGTGTTCAATTTCGAATAAACTGCATCAAAAAAATTAAACACTTCGAATGTTTAGTTTATTAAATGATCAATTTAGCAAATCGCTAGTTAAATTGCCTGTTTAATTTGGCATTCGCTTCGACACACAAAATCACTAGTTTTTAAGTGATGCCACCTTTTAATATTTGAATTTTGAAATTAATCGAATTTAGTTTTTAGGCGTTTGCAATTGTGATATTTGTGTTAAAATCAGAGCTCGTAAATAACAATTGAACATTTTTGCCTTTGCTCAATAACAAACCCGAAAAAAAACGATGCACGCTTGCTCTCGCACTGAGCAGAACACTTCGTTTCTCCTTGTTTTTGTTTTCAGTTGACTCAGTGGATTTTCGAAGAAGCCTCGGCACACTTCCTTTTACTAGGAAGAATGCACACCAACTTTTGAGTATGGTAAGGCAAAAATCGTATAAAACTGATGCACGTTCCTTTTGCAGTAGGTTGAAGCGAAGAAACTGCCCGCAAACGTCCTTCTATAGCACGCATTTTGCCAATATGCATGGGCCGACGAACACGTCGGTTTTTCCAAAATGTCTTTTTGCCGTATGTTAGAAGGCATAAAATCTGATAGAGCAACCGTACCTTCTGATAGCACGCATCAGCAAGGAGCAAGAGAGCCACGTTTTTACAAGGAACCAACAACAACCCATGCAAACGTCGCTTCTAATAGAACAGTTCCTGCAGCGCTTCGCCCCATACAAAAGCGAAAGGAAGATTGCAAGTTTTTGCAACTACTTGAGTGGCAAAAGTTGTATGCGGGATGTGCTTCTGGCACGCAGTCAAGTCCACTGGGTCGCCCGCGACGATTCGTCAGTGAAGGAGCAGACAAATTCAACCATTCGTTCATAGCCAAGTGAACGGTCACTCTGACTTTTTGCTCAAGGGGCCGTACTTTTTGGAAAGTTAACCTGTAAAAGATAAAAAATTTTTCTAATCTTTCGTTTTATCTATACGACGTCGTCCTAATTTTTTTCTTATCAATAATAAATTTTAAGCAAAACAATAAACGCCCCTTTTTAAAACCCTCGTTTTCCAACGATTTTGATTTTGCGTTTTGCCTTGTACGCTCTTCTGGAACTCTTTAATTGGATCTTGTCTCTTACGGATTTGCTTTTCTAACCGACTGGCATCAAAAAAGACGTTTAATAAGCCCACATTAAGACACAGTTATTTTGTTTATACTTAATGTGGAAAAAAGTAAAACAACAGAGAAGAATGTTAATATAGCACCAAATCTACGTATATTAATTAATCGTACGAAGATTACTCTTATTTGCTTTTGCGCGGTTTCTACCCTATGCAATAAAGTTCGAAAAGGTTTGTGAACAAGCTAAATCACTGGAAGTTCTGTGGCATGGCGAAAATTTTCAGGCGATTTGGCAAATCGCTAGAAGCCAAATCGCTAGTGAATTCTGTGGCACCACCGATAATACCTGATTTCAAACAGATATGCAAAATTTGGTCAAGATCAGGTGGACATGGATATCGGTCTGAAAAAGGGCCTGAGTAAGAGATTTTTATCGTCAGAGTAGGGCGTGTCATGTTTTTCTATATCACAAACATGCATGACTCAACACGACTTGTTCATGTTTTAAGATCAAACTTCGTGCGTGCATGATCCTTAATCACTCACTAAGCCCGCACGGATTAAGGATATCAGTTTTTGGCGTCAAAACACGACATAAGCCGACATTATCTTACTCCCCAAAATTAGAGAGTTAGAGATCAAATCTAGTCTAAAAAACGATTTAAAATCACGAACAAATTGGTATAAGTGGAATTGTGAGCGAGAACTTATTTATTAACGTGATAAAAAAAAAAAAAAAGTATACCGAGCTAAATCAACTCTGAAATCATTGTAAAAACGTAGTATACCCCCTGATATTCCATTTGAGTGTTTGTTTATAGTCCAGAGAAACAAAATTAAGCTTTGTCAAAAGATTAAGACATGATAGCAGATTGTTCTATGGTGAAAATGGCAATTATTTGGACTATAACATGAACTTTAAGAAAAGGTTATTAGCTGGCTCAAGGTAGTGTGATTTTATGTGCTTTTCATTAACAGATCTGGAAAAGTTCAGTTTATATAAATTCCGTACAAATTTTTGGCTCGAGTGAATCGAAGTTGAAGTATTTTGAAGCTTACCCAATTTCGTTAAATTCCCAGAGATTCTTCTTTGTTATAAAATTGAACCAAAAACCCTTCAATATGTGGCTCCACCAGGAAGGGATATTTATTAAGAAATCTCTCTACTTGGGGATGCAAATCTCCAGAAGACGGCCGAACCCACCAGCAACACACACGGGGCACGTGACAGTCTGCCTCCCCTAGTACAGTGTAGTGCAGACAAATCCACCTATACGGTCGGCCCAGATGTCAAATACTTGCCTGAGCTCAGACACCTCAGAGAAGTCGAGTCCCAGCAGCCTCAAAGCAGAACATGTTCCCATTAGACGCATTGTTTGTCGGCGATGGACCAGGCCATTAGCTGCGGCCAAATGCATCCACATCAGATGAGCAACATAAACCTCTGAATCCATCAGCAGTCCCTTCGGATGACACTCAAATTATGGGTGGTAACCATCAACATGCCCCGGACCAGCGTCGTTAAGAAGCCCCATAGACAAGGTCAATAAGGGAAACCGCAGCCGAATAAATACTCACCCTGGTTGCGGAATCCGAGTTCAGAAGATGAAATGATGGCCTTCCGCAAGGGACATCCTGATAAACACGCCAATAATGTCTTTTGTAGGCACACGTCAATGAAGCCGAGAATTTGAAAATTGTATCAAAATTTAGCCGGCGCCAATTAATTCTTTGATAGTGCAATGAAATGTATTTATAAAGAATAAATATACTCACAGTTTTTCACGGCCACTATGATCGGGTTCGGGAGTAGTAGGCTGTGACAATTTTGGAGTTGGCCGGTCGAAAACTGTGAGCATCATATTGTGTTTAGCCTCTGTGCTGAACAGATCAATAAAATAAAAATAAAACATTTTTCTTATACAAATAATTTGTTTGGTTTATCTTAACTTTTTTCACTTTCTAGATTATTTAACTTTTTTTTTTAAGGAACCACGACACTGTGAACCGCTGCAGTCGCAACATCAACTAACATAAATCATACTCAGGTTGCCAAAGACAACGACAAAAGCCGGCCAAAGTGCCAAAACGAGGACAAGGAGGAGTCGAAGTTGCAGTCAGAGAAGCCAGCCAGCCAATTGCCGAGCCATTAAATTGCCCATTGCCCAAACAAGTGAAGACTGTCGGTCAGGTCTAGGCCAAAAAGAAGCTCCACAACAACAACAGCTAGAGATGTGACTAGAAAGATAATACTAGTTTTAAAAATATTTTTGTCTTATGCGTAGTCGTCTCATCAAAAACACTTCTGACAAAACAACAAGCTGCTTTCAAAATAATCAAAAGGAGTTTTGTTTTGTGCATTAATTTTTGGTGACCTCGTAGTAACGGTTCGGTTTAGAGTTTTTGGAATCCTCAAACTGGACCACCAAAATTTTCACACCCCCGAAACTTTACCCGAACCTTCGATTTCGAAAAATGAAACATATCGAATATAATCTAAGTCTTGACGATAGTTTAGACCAGGGGTGCCCACAGCCTATGCGCCTTCCGCATTCGTTGTTTAACGCATAGAGAATCACTCATGGCAGAATTGCAACAACTGATTCGAATGATTTCTCTCTTCTCTTTCTCTAGTATGATTCTTGATAAATTGAACACGACAAAAAATATATATGAGTTGTCTCTAGCATAGATTTTTATCAATTATCTCCTTTTATTTCTTGTGGTTATTGTTGCATCAGAAATATTTTCTTTACGCCTTTGCCAGACCGAAGCCTAATTCTTATTTATTCTAAAAATCCTCGTGTCACGCCTCCACAAACTGCTAAACCCATCATCTCCAATAAAGCCAAATGATAAGCTCTCCTCCTCTTTTGTTCAACTATTTGCAGAGTGAACGAACTGCGCTTAGGGGACCTGTTCCTGCTCTCTCTTCAAGCGAACATTATGGAAATTAGCTTTGGTCTAAGTGACGCCCCATTCGCCGACACAAATGACCCAACTAAGCATCACTCAACTGCGTGTGCTGAAGCTTGCCGCACCTAATGACCAGGCTAGGCTCCAGTCTCAGGCACTTGTACATCTTTGCCGCATCCCATGTACACGGTAGTTGGTCGGACTAGTAGTCTCTGGCTAAGTTTTACGATCTCATTGGAATTGTGTGTATGTGTGTGTTTGGGGAGGGAGCGAGGGAGTGTTCATTGTAATGGTCATATGTTTATGAGTTGCCTGGCACTATAAGGCGGAGATGATACCTACATGAGCACCTTACATATGTTTATGCTTAAGGTGGGCGAATGACCCTAACAACTCCAGCCAAAGGAGTCAAGTTGGCTACTAACTAATTGTTGTTGGCCATTATGAAAGGTGTATAGTTGAGAGTGTTGCCAAATTTTTGAAGTGGAAAATTTTCCCAGCACAAATTAATGAACCAACATAAATTAAATTGATTGGCGTTTGTTGTTCGAGACCAGCGATGTTCAAGAAGAGCGAGGCCAAAAAGTGAGAGTGTGTTGGTGTGCGATTTTAAAGCGACACAGCCCAGCTTTGAACTGCCCCGCTCGACGTCTGGGCATCGAATGCAAGCAAAGAGAGCGCTGCTTACTCTCAAATGCCTGACTTCTGCATGCGCCTCGTGTGCGTGTAAATAGCCGATTGCGCTCGGCCCCTGGGGGCTGTGGAGAAACATCGGTGTTCTAGAATATAGTTAGAAGGAAGGAACATTTGTTTATCATTGAAAATTGCTTTGACAATCCTTTTCAAAGGTGAGTACTGAGAGCGTTCGAATTTTCCTTCAAGAAATTCACTAGATATGCCTTTTTCGCGTGAAGGAGGCCCAAGAGCATACGCTTCGACCGCAGAAGGCACACCACCCAGCTCTGGTGACAATTGTCAAAATACAAAATCAGGCAAGGAAAAATTTCGTAAAGTAATTTTTGTATATGGAATTTGACAGCTAAAGGGAAATTCGAACGTTCTCAGGTTTCACCCTTACGAAGTTAAAGACACTTTTGTTTGAGTTAAAATATACCAAAAATATATGTATTCATTTCTGATTCTGAGTAAATGAAAGTGCGCAAATCGCAGCACAAAAATCGTATAAAAGTCAACCCTGGTATTGTCGTTTGTAATTTAAAAGCCAAAATCACGCACTAACGGCAAGTGAATGTGGGGGTATCCAGATAACAGGTAGCCACCAGCTAACTTAATGTAGGTGGCCACATTGGACAGGCCCAAAAAAATACAAATCGAGCTCACGGACCAAGTGTCAAACTTGCCAAATTGAAAACGAAGTTACGATGCAAATGCTGCCGTTTTCAACTTACTGCAATTATATATATGTATTTTTTTTTTTTGGGTTTTTTAATGAAATATTACGCGCACGTGTCAACAGAGCGATAAAATTTATTTACGCAGTCTGCCGGGTCAAGTGAAAGCACATTTTTCTGTTCCAGACCTTCAAATTGAATTTACGCTGCAAAAAACAAAATCGAAATGTATGTAAACCTGCTTAAAAATGGGCGTAGGGCAGTCGCATTGACACGCGGCCATATTTTAAATGTCAAACAGGCTGGCTGCAGCAGATCGAAAGATCCCACAGGCCAAGGATGTTCGGGCGCATCAGAAATTCAATAAAATACCATTAAATTACAAAATGAAGACAATTCATTTTTGTGGCTGTTTTTGGTTTCTTTTTCATCCGCTTTGCTTCAGCGTTTAATGTCGCTTTGCAGTTATAAGCAATAAAATATGAAAATAAATGTTGAAATGGGCATTTATCGTAATATTTTATGAAATCAGTGAATATTCGGTGAACGTCAATGTCGAACAATGGGCAGCAATATAAAAGCTTTGCCCAAGAAAAATTGACTTGCAATTGCATTATTTTCGCTGCGATTTACTGGGTGGGTTATGGTTATGAACAGTGATTGGAAAAATACTCATTTTTCTAAACTAACTACAAGGTAAATGCGATAAAAATATACCTATGTAAGGTTAAAGGTATCCGAAATTCCCCGTACCTCTAGGTAAAGGTACAAAAAGTTGAATGAGGAAGAAAGAATTTTAAATATTTTCAATTGTCAGCAATCATTTTTGTGAAAATTTTGGTTGAGCTGTTTATTTTTTTTTTTAGTTTAAAGTTAGGAAATCGGCTGCAAATTCGATCAAAAAGTATTAAAATAGCAAAGCGATAAAGACCAATTGACCGAATTTAATGAATTGGTTTTCATGTAAACCAATAAAAAGGTTGGTACTACTATGGAGACAGTAGGAGTAACTCCTCTAGCATGAAGCTTCCGAAAGACTTGTGCGTTCACCAGAGACCTGCAACTAGCTTCTCATGTTCGATCACACTCGTGCGTTTACTGGGCTTGGTTGGGCTCGCCACCTTGGTTCGAAAAGTCAGAACGAGCAAGCTCTTTGCTTCGCACGATCTATAATATGAACAAGCTCGCTTAAGCTTTTTATAACACGAGCCATAACAAGACATTTGCCAGCAATGGGCAACCCTTTTCGCACTACACTCGTGCTGACTCCCACTCGCAACAAAATTTACACTTACTCGGCTTGTTGACGGCGAGCTTCGACAAGCCTCTTATGCAATTGTTGTTGAAAACTTTAAACAACAACAGACCATAAGAAGAAAAGAGAAAGCGTATGCAAAAAAAAGGCCATCAAGCTATCTCTTTTGCTCTCACAAATTGTTGTATATTGCGTGCTTGTGACGATTGTGCACAAGCTTTGATCGTAACAGCTCCCAGCAGATCTTTGACTTCGGCAACAAGTACTCGCGGTGACTCGCGGCCGAAGCTACGAGTCATCGCGAGTATTTGTTCTGAGCGAGCTTAACTCATTACTGCTCGCAGCAGAACTTAGATTTTAGCAACAAGGGACCCTTACATGTACTCGTACGGGCAACACTCGAGTTTGACAAGCCTTCAGTGCTGAGCGAGTGTACTCGTGACGGCTCGTTGCAGTTCACTGGCGTTCACACATTGATTATTATACTTAACGGAGATTAAATTTGTAGAGAAGGCTAAGGGAATTCCTATGTTCTTTGTTCGATTTGGAATGCTGCAATCTTAATATAGAAATAAGTGATATTGGAATTGAAATTGATTAAAAAAATGTATGCCTTACTGAGATTTCAACCCAGATCTTGCTGCCTTTAGTTAAAGGCCTTAACCTCTACACCATTGCAGGCAATACGACCAAATGTGATAACCAAATGTGATATAGGAGTTCAGGAAAGCAATGTGCAGCATTTTTTATATTGTTTACCAACATTGGAAGTTCCCATTTCAACCAGAGAAATAGTTCTCAACTAGTAAGGGGGGCTGCTTAGTTGTGGATTTTCGGGCTAGTGTATTTTGTTGTTCAATCTGTAAATTTTGTATTTTAGGTAAAAGATGCATGTAACTAACTCTGCTAATCAATAGTTTTGGAAAATTTTTCATTTTTTGACAAATTTTTCATTTTTTTTTTAAAAAAAATATGTGATTTGTGAGCCACCAAAGATATTCAAAAGTTAACAGTTTTGAAGTTTCGGTTTTTTTTTTTTAGCAATTATTGTTTATCAAATAAAAAAAAAAATTTTTTTTACAAACAAAAAACACAATTTCCGAGAACTAACATTTCTGGTGAAGTTGACCAAAGATATTTCTTTAAACAAAATTACTTTTGATTTCGAAAAAATTTGGGTAATATGCACGAGGCAAAAATAAAAAAAACTCTCATCTGCGTACGGTCGGGCAAAATAACTCCCGTATTTGAAATGAGCGTCATACCGCTCAACGATAACCTGGAGGGCTGGGCGTGGTCTCAATCGAAAGGAGGGGTTACCTCCTAGAGGCCCATTTATCCAACGGTCGCTCAGTGACCGCAACGCAGCGGGTTTAACCCCAGATTTAACCCCTTGCGACTTCTTTATGTGGGGTTACCTGAAGTCCCGGGTCTTCAGCAACCGTCCCCGGACTCTTGAAGACCTGAAGACGAACATTCGAGAGGAAGTGGCCAACATTCCGCTCGTCATGTTGGAAAGGGTGATGCGAAACACCCGTAATCGCTTCGTTCAATGCATAGAAAATGGAGAGCGTCACTTGAACGACATAGTTTTTAAAACCATTTAAAAAATCTTTAAGGTATTTCCTACAACTGAAAAAAAATTAACAAATATCTTTAGTACTTTTTGTTTTAATGTATTACGAAATACGGGAGCTATGTTGCCCCACCCTGTAATTAAACAATTCAACCACAAGCAGTAAAAACTGGAGCACTTATGACTACGTCCACATTGGGCCACTGTTTTCTTCCTTTTTAAGAGATTCGAGTGCATTCTACAATGCATTAAATAAATAAAAAATAATTATTTAATTATTAAAAATTGAAATGCAAAACCTTGCAACGTGTTCCATGATTTCAACAAACAAGAATTCAAAAAAACACCAAGCGCGCCATGAATGAACGGTCCCACCAAAAGGAAATCATATTTATGCCAAATCTAAATCAGCCTCAAAGTGTATTTAAAGAAAACTTTTAGTAGGACGCATAATTCCTCATATTTTCTGGGCAAGTTTTATGGAGCAGCTTTGAACAGCTGATCACTTTCAGGAATACCACTAATGACTGATGAAGTGCATATCAAACTTGTCGGAATTTTCGCAATGCGAAAGATCTCTAATGCGTTGTGAAAATATATTATTGGGAAATATATAATAGTCTTTGATTGTTCCAGATACCTAAAAATTCACATCTGACCAAAGACTGATGATATTTTTAATTTTGTGGCTTGCTCATGCCAATTAAGCATTTTTCTTTTCAAATTCTTAGACAAAATGCAGATCGTCTGAGGCATCAAAACTCTTTCGTCTTACTTTAAGCCGATTTTAAATTAATTGCAACTTCAAAAAATTATTAAGGTAGATTGGCAGGAATGCCCTTATTATTTTTAAACTTTTAAAAAGTTATGCATCACTGGTCCCTCAAAGCAACGGTTTTGCTGACAGTGTTGTAAAACGTTAGTCGTCCCCAGTCACATAGCTTTTGACATTCTGTCTCTTGAACAGTTTCTGCTTCTCGGCAATTTTTTTTTAAAATTTTATAACAAATTTTTACCACAAAAAATCCAAAGTTATTTTAACCAAATGAAGCGTCACTATAACTCAGGCAAGGACTTGGAGAAGGAGAAGCAAGCGGCCACGCCACAAGCAACCGGTACTCGCAACTCTCCCGAGGTGGTCAATGGCAATGGCGTGCGCTATGTGGATGTACTGAAGAACATGTCCAAGCAAGACGCGCCGTTGACTCCACCACCGCCGTCGCGCATTCTGCCAGAGTTTAGCATTTTCCGTGAGGATTTTCCTGCCTTGCCGGATACAAAGATGCCGATGTCGGCCAGAGCTTCCACTGCAGTAAACGATGAATGGAACTGGAACGCCATGATCAGTGACGACGATACAGGTGGTGGTGAGGAGGACAAGAAGGATTTGGACTTGGAGCTGGTCAGTGCCTCAGCTGATGAGGTAGCTGCAGGCAGCTCCAGTTCGTTGAGTCCGAAGGATGCCTTATCGTCCAGTGGACGAGCAAACTGCTGCGAAAATTGCGAGTTTTTACCCAGGATCTTTGAATATATCACCCAGCAGGGACACTTGGATAGCGTCAGCCAGATCTTTGACAAGCAATTCCTGGAGCAGGGCGTCCGCCAACGTGCCCAGAATAGAAGCACTTCCCTGGCCACAAACCTATCGAAGTTGCCCAATCCGAAGGTTCCACCTGGTTTCGAGGGCGCCAAGTTCTATGCTCGTTTGCGCACCAATCGCATGGGTATGCCCTTGGGTGGTGTCGACTTCGATCTGGTCTCGCCCAGATACGAGCAGATGTGGTCGAACCTAAAACCCGAGTCGCTCCCACTTCCAGGTGACTTTGGCTTACTGGGATTGGTCTCTAATCTGAGCGCCGCTCAGCGTAATTCAAAGCTGATGCCGCAGGCTTATGGTGATGATACTACTCGTCTAAGTGTGGATATTCACTGCTGTTCGGCTGGTTCCATCAAACTGCATTCCTCTTTTACTGGCCCCCTTCGAGGTGGTCGCTGTCTACCCCATGAGGTTGACCACAATGTGCCGCTGGGTTACCGCCGTACTGCTCGCCTGGGACTGCCACAGCCGAAAACTGAGCAAATGGAAGAGGAACTGCTATTCTACTTCTTTTACAACTATCCCGGTGATCTGATGCAAATGGTTTCCGCTGCCGAGCTGGTGGAACGTAACTGGCGCTTCCACAAGTTTGAGCGCCTCTGGCTCAGGCGTCAGGAGGATAACCCGAATTACTTGTATCGTGGCTGTCAGGAGGCGGGCGAGTACAACTATTTTAATATAGTCCAATGGAAGATACTGCCACGTCATTTTGAGCTGGCACCCGATCAGTTGGAGCGCACCATCACCAAGGCCGAACTGGCGGAGGAATATAGTAATCTTCAACAAATGAGGTGGGTTAACTAGAGAACTGGTTATCCTTTGTCCCCAAGGCGTTAACTTCTTAGATGCAAATTGGAACTGCCACCTTTTTTTTTAAAAATGTACCCCAAGACCAAGTCTTTTTACATATACTTACATATAAATGTACATACACAAGGTGTGTTCCAAAACAAGAAAAACGTTGTTGAATTTAGATGGGAATTTGACAGGGGTCTTAATTCGTCAGCCTTAACATATAGCTGGACTGTTTTTTCGTCTTTTGAGTACAATTGATAGTACAGGCAAGCTGCTAAAACTTTGCAGTCGCCCTTATCGGATGACTTCGATTGGAGCGATCGGTCGAGAAACTAGTTCTAGTGGGAAAACTTTTCTGCTTTGATCGTCTCTTAACTTAGTTTATGGGATATTCCATATCAACTCAGCCACCCCAAACTTTTTTTTTGCAAAAAAATGATTGATGGCTAGTATATTGAAGTACTATAGATAGATGAGAAAACACCTAAATTTTGTTCCCCTACAGTCAATAGGTGACAAAATAATCCGGTAAACACATAAACGTTCAACAAATCATAAACTTTTAAACGGTGTAACGGATTTGATCGAATCAAAACCCTCTTTTGGTACTTTCTCGTGAACTTTTCGGAAAAAATATAAGGCATCTCAGAAAGTTATTAGAAGTAATTTCTCGATATTTCATTCGAATATTTTTTTGAGTACATTTCGCAATATTTTTCAAGACGGCAGACAGCCTGAGAGCTCGGGAATCCATTTTTTAATATATCCAATTTTGGGTCTTTGATTTGTCAAATATAATGTACGAAACGTCCCAAACCAATTAACAGTTAATCAATTTGTTGTTTTATTTTGTTCATTTGAATAGAATGAAGAAGAAAAAAAATTTGTTGGCATTTGATGAAAATTTTGTCACCATTCTCCCGTTAAAAATTGAATGCGCCACTTGAAATTACAAATCACTTTTTTTGTAGTTTATAAAAAAAATAGTAAAATAATCGCAAAATTTTTATTTTACTCGGGCCAATGGTGACAATTCCTCGATTACTTGTTTCATCAAATCGTTCAGTAACTGAATGTGGCCGCCAGAACATTTCGGATAAACCTAAAGTAAGTTGACAATCCACATTGGGTCACTAATCTCTAAAGATTTATCTCTAAAAACCCTTTTAATAAATTGAATTTCCAAGCTCTCATGCAAAAAAAAAAATTTTTTTTTGTGTCTGCCGTCTATTTCTGGGACCTCAAACTATCGGAATTTGGACAAAAACAACACCGTAATCATGCCTCAACCACAGTATTCACTAGATTTTCCTATATCCAAAAGTGAAGAAACCAATGAAAGGAAAGCGTTTTGCCACAATTGACGACAAAAAGCGCTTTTCAGAAGAGCTTCGAGGATAGGAAAAATCGTTGGTACAACTGTATCATATCCGAGAGCGATTACTTTGAAGGGGACCAAATGGATATTGATGAAAAAATAAGTAGTTTTCAAAAATATTCAAAATTTACCTTTTTCTCTCCTCTTATATAGATCATAGCTGTAAAGTTTCTACAACCAACAAAACAACTTGACCTTTATGTCCACGCAAATTAGGGAACTTTGGCTTCGCTACGATAAGTCCAGAAGGCGGTACATTTTGTATCTATTTCACATCTAAAAAATCACCTAGGCCATTCCACTAAGCTTATCTTTCAAAATAACTTCATGCACTGGCCATCAGCTTACCTAATGGTCACTCTGGTTAAACTCTTAGCCAGTCACACCCACAATATCAAATCTCCATCCAAACGCCACGCGCCACTTTAGTCAAATACCAACACACAATCCTTAGGCCAAGCCTACTCACTACCAGCCAGCTCAGCTCATTAGCTAACTACTCCGGACCACTGCCAGTCTAAGCTGCTGCTGGCCAAGTGTCGCCAGTGTTTTGGTCGTTTAGTTCGCTAATTGCCACGTAAATTTGCAACCATTTTTGGCAGCTCATTAAATTTCGTTATTAAAACAAAAGCAAAGTTTAATTGCCATCAAATTGACGGAGCGGCTGATGGATGACAACACCCGCCTGGTGGACCGCATGCGTATTAATTGCCATGGAAACTTCATAATTTCATGTGGAAAAATGTGAACGTTAAGTCGGAATGGGAGTAGTTGGAGTGGACCCAGGACCAGGTCTGGCATTGCGGTCTGTCCACTTGGCGCTTTATTTATGGCTTAGCAAAGTTTGATTGAAATGTGTTGTCTGTGAAATTGACAAGTTTTGGGTGAGATTTGGAATTGGAGTAAGCCAATTAAGCATGAATCATTCGCCCAGAGTTGCGCAATCTCTGATTAATAAGCCGCCCGCACAAGACCTGGCCAGGCGGAGACCAGGGCGAACTCCACACGCATTTACCGTTACAGGTTGGGTGTCAACACGCTCGTAACTTGCAATCAACTTAAGATGACAGTGAAAATGAAGCATTGACGCCTCGCACGTACCACAGCCCAAGAAGGAAGCAGCCCGGGCCGGCCGCATCCCATCCCATCCCACTGGGTGCCAGTCCAATCAGGTTTTCAACTCCTGCGAGTGGGTACCAAATTAGACACATTTTATTATTAAAATCCACTTGTGTTGAAATAAAACACGACTTTCTGTGTCGCACATAATGAAAATATATGGCAAGTTAATGCCAGAATTTATTTACTCAACCAGCGCCAAGCATCATCATCATCCAGTGGCACTGTGGAATAGGTGCTCCGAAATGCATTCAAATTGGGGAAATTGTGGCGAAGTTGTTAGACAACGAAAACTATTACTAAAAGTAATCTATAAATGGGAAAAATTTCCTAAAACCAAAATGAAAATATTGTTAGCAGCAATAAATTGATCATTGAACAGGCCTCACAGCACTGCTCGCCGAATTACATTTAAAAAATCGCATCCGATCCAAGAAAATTTTATCTTGAATAAGAGATGTTTTTAGAGAAAATGGTACCCTGCCGTCCTCTGAAAGATCGTTTATGACTCTTTCGAAAGAGTCTTTTATGACTCTTCCGAAGGAGTCATTTATGACTCGCCCTTCCGAATCATTTTCGAGTCGAGTGTATAAACTTTAATTTAAATTTATTTTTTACTCAAAATTGATCGCTTGCCTGAACTTCGCTTCACTTTGCAACTATAATAATGAAACAAAATTCAGAATTTGACTTGAACTCAGATAAGAAAGCATCGTTAGTAAAAGAAGAAAGACATAACATAACAGTTAGACCAAAAACAATCATTATTCAATCACCCGCGCGATCAATTTTCGATTGCTTTACGTTTTGTTAGTCTTATTTCAATGAATCACATTTTAAGCATATGCACGAGTCATTTTCGAGTCTTCTTATAATCACCACTCTCTTTTTAATCAGCAAGGCGACTCGAAAAAGATTCCTCAAAGTGATTTTTGTAAAAACGATCGTCCAAATGCTGGCTGGGTAGTGGGTCTCAACAATCGATGGTCACAACTATCGATAGTGCTATCGATGGTTTTCACAACTCAAGTTGACATGTCAGCTTTGGCCATAAAAACTTTGGAATTTTTTGAATCGGTAGTTAGCTCAAAATTGATTTGTAATGGAAATGATAAGAACCGTTGTAGGATTGGTACTAAAAGTTAACAAACAACGATAATCACTTTTGGTTCATATCTTAAGGCCCTATTCTCCTTCAGCTTGCTGTTTTTGGACCTTTTTTGAAAAAATTCTCATTTGAAAACGCAAAAAGATATTTGAATTTTGTTTTTTTTATTGAATTAGTAATGAATGAAAGAAAATAAAAAATTTTTTCGCCGCGATAACAGTGCCATAGATGATGGCACCGTCAAAGTTGGCCCCTCAAAAAAAGGCATGGTGCTGGCGGCCACGATTCCGCCCCTCAGAGCGTCTGAAAAAAAAGGTTCGACGTAGATGTAATTCTGGCCCGTAGTAAAATAAAATTTTGCGATTTTTTTGACAAAATGGCGGCCACTGAAATGACAAATCGAATTTGGACCCATTTTTTTGTAGTTTAGAGTAAAAAAAATAGTAAAAAAAATCGCAAAATTTTTATTTTACTACGGGCCAGAATGGTGACAATTCTACGTCGATTAAACTTTGTTTCATCCAAATCGGTTCAGTAGAACTGGCGGAATCGTGGCCGCCAGCTCGAAAAACGTGGTTTCGAGATAAACGCGCTTAAAGTTTGCAGTTGCTAGG
Source organism: Lordiphosa collinella (assembly GCA_018904265.1). NCBI lineage: Eukaryota > Metazoa > Arthropoda > Insecta > Diptera > Drosophilidae > Lordiphosa > Lordiphosa collinella. Next base: position 118,604 of record JAEIFV010000801.1, read on the forward strand.
CAAATCGAGTCACTTTGGGTCATTAAAAGGGCCATATCTTCTAAAGTATTTCGAATTTCAAAAAACCCTTTTAGGGTTATATTCTTAAATGTCCAAGCTATAAAAAATGCAAAAAAAAAGTCGAAAAAAATTTTTGCTGAAAGAAATTTGGTTCATAATCTTTGAAACTTAAGCAGTTGATATATGAATAGGATCGGGGGCCAATATAGTCCGAAACTCCGCTATCCTCTTTAATACACGTTCCTCCAAAGAAACTCCCGGATTAACAGAATAAGAAACAGAGTAAGGAAGGCCCTTGCCACACTCAGGCGAGAGGCGACATACCGCATGCTGGAGAAAGCTACTGCGGAAGAGCGCTCCAAGTTTAAGCTTTGGATGCTCACTAAACGATTTAAGCGGCAAGTGGCGCCACAGTACCAAGTTCAACGCCCTGATGGTTCCTTAGCTTAACGCCACAGGACCGAGTGGAAGACTTTGCCCTGAACTAAGAAAAGTAGTTCCAGCCATACGAAACCTCCTCAGCCACGCAGGGACCAACTAGTCTAAGATGTCCTCCAAATTTCCCTCCCAGTTCCACCAATCACCATCTCTGAGGTGAAAGGGAAATCAAGGACCTGGTGATACGTAACACCCCAGGCATTGACAATAGGTCAATGAAGCTCCTGCCAGACAAAGCCTTATTGTTCTTGGTGCTTATTTTTAACGCGGCTCTGAGACTAAGCCATTTCCCTTCACCCTCGAAGAAAGTTCTCTTCCACAAGAGTGGAAAACCACCCGCCTGCCTTGACTCCTACCGGCAGATTAGCCTTCTAATCACCCTTAGAAAGATCCTCGAGCGCTGTATCCTTCGAAGAATGCTCGATGTAGGATCTATTCAAAAGCCTTACCCGACTTTCAGTTTGGCTTCCGACTAACCATGGAACTCCCGAAAAATTACATTGAGTGGTCAACTACATCCTCGAAGGGTAAGACAGGAAAGAGTAACTTACCTTGATATCCAGCAGGCATTCGATATCGACAGAGTCTCGAAGATCAAGAAACTCTTTCCGCCCCAACTGTACCTGCTAATCAGGAACTTCCTGACGGACACAACTTTTGAGGTAGCACAGGACGGAGCGCCATCCCAAACAAGAACCATTCCGCAGGGTAGCGTATTGGGCCCTATACTATACTTCCTATTTACTCACGATATGCCCCAAGAAAATTCCGAAGACTCTCTTATCGCCCCATTTGCTATTAAAAGCCGGAAATTGCAGACCTAAGTATTAAATTTTCAGGGCAAGCTCCTGTTCCACTGTACCCTTTGGCCAAGATCTTAGTAATTTTTACTGGGTGCAAGGGCAACAGCTTGAGCTGCGACTTGGCAACAGCTGGGAAAGCCTGTTAGAGCAGGGAGATCAATGAACGTTATGATCAAGGATTTTGTCATCGTGCGAATCGCTTCATCGAAGTCGTCGTCGTGGTTGTCGCTGGTCTACGTGTCTCTTTAGCATATGATCAATTCCAACGTTGGACGAGATGATGCTAATTGAAGAATTGAAGTAGCTTCTTCCTTCGCATGGAAGAATAATTTGTCATGTTAATTGCCCTCAAGAGAGAGAGAGAGAAAGAGAGCCCGGCGAAGAGGTTTAACTTCTGTCGCATTTGCATGTGAAGATCGCGTCAGGTATATTTTGGTGGCGGCGGCGGCATCGTCTCAGAATAAAAGTTCGTTGTCTCATTCATCAGAGTCGTCTGGGTGTCTGGCTGAGATCAAGGCATTATGCCATAGAGAGCGGGCAGATGAGTTCAAAGACACAACGGTACATTCAACCTGGAACGACAAGGCCATAGCCACACACACCCACGTGGAGGCGGAGGAGGAGGAGAGTCATTGACCAGCCAAGTTGATTGAACTTCTGCCTGCCCCAACAAACGGCAAATTGCAGCAGCAGCTGAAGCTGATGCTGAAGTTGAAGCTTCCCCCAACTATTTGCAATTCAGTTGTAGAACAATGGACAGAGCATCCGCATGAAGAAGAATCGCCCACTCCACCACGTTTTGATATGCAAAGAATTAACGGATTCGGCCAGCTGCTGGCCAGTGAACCGTACCGATTCCGTAGCCCAAATGTAGGTGGTATGCATTCGTAAGTAGTGAAAGTGCCAAGAACTGTCCGCAGCACCAAGCTGCATAATCAAATTGCCACATCATTTTCCTCTATCTATCTTTTTCTCTAGCTTGGAGCTCTGAGCTCTGGTTTTGGGCTTATCTAAGCATTACAAATTTGTCAAAACAAAATTTGAATTGAATTTGTCAAGGCACCCACACCCCACCCCACCCCTCTATATTATGTAAGTTGATTAGCATAAATGTGATTGATCCCCAACAGTTCGAGTATTATTTGATTTTTATTGATGCAAAAAAATGCAATTGCATTTTTGTAAATTTTTTTCTTGTGAGCTTTTGCTCGGTTTTTGTCTTGCGTTTTTATTTGTTTGTTATGAATGCTGTGGGGGATTAAGCATCTGCATCTAAGGCGAATTGCACTCAGTTGGCTAAGCTCTGGAGACACAATTGTTGCCCTACCATACATTGAATACCTTGCGGAAGGAACTCTGATGGGGATTGAAAATTGATTATGCGTTAAAGCAAAGACTGGAATACTTAGAGTTAATCGATTTCATAAGAGGGTCATGCGAAATATTTGGGGGTGTACAATAAAGGAGAAGGCCAGCTATGTACTTTTACCACCTTCTTAAAGGGATACGAGAGTCATACCTTAAAATAAAGCGCCATACCTTAAAAAATAAATTTGAAATTAAAAAGCAACAGATTCAAAATCACATTTCCACGATCGACTGTCATCGACGGTTATTTAGGAAACGAAATACAGGCTTTTAATTTAACTTAATGAGCCCATTCTCATTAACTCAAATAAAGGCCTTATATAAAAAATTTAAAAAATTTAAAAAAGAGACTTCATAATCAAGTTTAAACCAGCTGGAAATCGCTTTCCATTGAGCTAGTTCAAACTGGTTCAGAACCGTTCTTAAAACTGTTAAATAAAAAATGTTATTAATGCTAATATTCAAATTCGATCTTATAAACCGAAACGCAAACGAAATCGATATCCTTTTGTAAACACTGAAGCAAACCAAACAGCCAAGAAAAAACTTTTTGGTTCGGTTCAATTTATCAACAAGTTTGATGACATAAAACTTCTAACTTAAGACAACGATATTTACAAATTTTGAGATTAATATATGGAATATCGACTTCCGTTCGGACTAGCATGTACTACATAACCGAACGATAACTGAAACAATTTGATTTATGGTAGTGTTATCCAAGAAAATATTTGTGGACGTTTTGGACATAGACATAAAATTCCTAAAATTTTAATTTCAATATTAAATGCAAAAAGTCGAAAATTTTTCTTAGAAAATTGAGACTAAGTACATCGAAAGAGTGAACCACTATACCGTACCAAAAACTTGGTTCACTTAGCTTTAAAAGCATGTTATGTGTCAAAACAAAACTTAAACCGAACCAGGAGTATAAAAACTCATGCCTAAACCTGTTCCAAACTCAATATTTTGGTTCGATTATGATTATTTTGTTTTCTACTTCAGAGTTGGACACCAAAATCAAACTGAAGGGTGAAATAACTTGCGTTCATATCTCTTCTCGCCATCCGCAAATGGAAATACTTACAGTTGTTGCTGGGGAACACTACTTTAGTTGCGTCGCAAACTAGCGGTTCATGTATTTTATTGTTATAGATTATTCAAAATTTCTCGAAAAAGGTATAGAAAGTTAAAATAGGCCTTTGATTTTATATCCTCTATTCCACTGTATAGTGAATGATTCAAGAAACAAAAAAAAAACGACACATGGGTTTTTTATGTATCCTAAATATGCTTTCAATTTCACTTTCAGAAGATGACGACTTAGAAAGCCATTTCGGCAATGTTGCCAATTACTAAAGTGAATTGTTTTAATGAGCATCGACTTAAATTTAATTTAAATACGCATGCCTTTTTTTTCTGAATATTACTTAAGAAACTCATTGGTTGTCTATTTAAATTGGAAAATCGAGAGCCAAAGAAAGTTTCAAACCAAATCCTTCACCCCAAAACTTTAAGCCCCAAATTTTCGAATTTCAACTACCAATGATTTGAGCCCGCGAACCAAAGCTATAATTTTTTGGGTTTGCAGCCTTGGAACAGTCCAAATTCACGAATTCCATAGGCAAGCGGTCTGGAGCCAGTATTGAATGCAAAACTCCAAATTAAAAGGTCATAGATGAAATTCAAGATATGGCTCTGAACCACTTTAAAGAACAACAATCTGTCGGGTTGCAGAATACGTTTTGTCCATCAGTTGGAGAATTCTGAAATATTCAGCGATTGTTAAGATATTGATGATATTCTTGATAGGATATCCGACTAATGTCTAATCTAATTTAATCTTATATAATTAATGGATAACTGTAACAATCTGATTTCGGAACTCATTTTTCGGTGCTTGCATTTTGTTGTAGTTTGCATTTAATTGCGTTTTAAGGATATTAACGGGACGGGCGTCCTGGGCGCAATAGTCTATTAGGTGCCCTTAAGTGTTTAAAAGCTTATGAAATATTTTTATTAATTTAATATCGAGAAAAATGGTAAATAGTCGTAAAACTCTTCTACAAAACCTTACTTCAACTCTGCTATAATTCAAAAACCCCGATATTGGAGTTAATAAAGCAGAAATATTCCCCATATCGTGTTCAATATTGAGTAAAATTTTCATATTGCTATCTCTAATAGGCTCCGAGAATGAGAATATGTCGGTATATCATTTTACAGGTTCATTTTTATGTTCCAGCAAAAGCGAGATATTTCAGTTTTGCTGCAAACGATATTGTTCAATGATCCTCCCGAATTTAGTTAAAACATCAAATTTCTAAATTTCATTAGTGAGCATTTCAAAAGTAAAATATTTTACTAGATTGACTCAAAACTAAATTAGCTATATTCGCTGGGTAAAATCCTTTGCAAACCTTAATCGCGATTTTCACAAAATGGATTGAGTTATGACAGTGATGAAGTAGGTGTGCGATATATAAGATGCTTAAAAATTAAGAGTAACTTGAATTTCCGTCCCTTTACATCACTGGCATCTAAAGTGTTTATGAGGTTTTCCCTAGTCTTTTACTCAAATTATGACACAACCCTTCGCAAAGCAAAAAAAAACTTCAAATTATAAATCCTGTTTTCAAAAATGGATTTTAAAAATAGTTCATACTTTTTTCCCATATTTTTCGTCGAAATTAACTTCAACACTAAATAACGCAGCTTGCTCTAAACTTGAGAGAAGACTTTTAATAGCCGATAGACAGGTGCAGTAACAAAATGATGAAATACTGAATAATAGGCAAATAACAAAAGAATATCAAACCCCTTGCTTTGAAATCTATAAAAGCTTTTGACTTTTTGATGCACTTCAAACAAGCAAAATTATTTCTGCTTATGTTTCAGTTCCAAAAATTAAAATAAATGATTTTTGCTTCTCGACTCTAAATAATTTTCCTAGTTTTATTATCCAACATTAAATCAAAAACTGTTTTCTTCCCAAAATCTTTAATATATACTCTTTATATTAAACCATCAAGCTTAAGCCTGCTGGGTAAGTTAAATGTCCATAACTATGTCTCTCTTAGACATTCATTCATTCATCCATCCATCTATTGTTTTGAGTTTTGCATTTTCCGAGGCATGCACATATTTAATAGCCTTTTCTGGCATATGACAAAATATGCAGTTCCCCCAGTTTGGGTACTGTAAACTACAACAAAAACACAACAAATCTTCGGTGCAGGTGAAATTTGCATGGTTATGACAATAGTTGCATTTGATTTTTTATTTATCAGGGAGGTCAAAGCTCTTTTAGCAACTTCCTGGATGTGAAACCAATTTCCAACTCAAGATTTGTGCTCTTAGCGCCACTGGGCGCTCATCCTTCTTTGCCACCTTCTTAACATTCTGGCTTCGTGTGCTCGGCTCATTGATCGAAATTGAATTGGACATAAATAAAACAAGATCAATCAATTGATTTATTTTGACATGTTGCAACAGCGCCCGGCATCAACTCCACAACTTGCCCGCTGTGACCAGTTTTGGAATCCTCCGACCACTGTCCCACTGGCCTCCTCTTGCACTTGGGGGAGCAGCAGAGAGCTGTGGGTCTCATTTGCTTTGTCGCTGGGGAGATTTACTCCTGTGTTGTTGGGGCTCTTGTTTGTGTTCTCTCATTTCATTTGCAACTTGCTGGGCTATTGTTGTTGGTGTTTTGCCTGATTTTGGTGCGTTTGCTGGTTTGTCTGTCGGCGATTTTATTGCATGTTCTGCTGCCGATTTGGTTAATTTGTCGTTTGTTTTGTAAAAAGAATTGCAAGCTTTTTTGAAAGCTAACTGATTCAAGTTTAAGTGGCATTTTCAATGCCAAAGTTGGCATTGATTCTAATGAGAATTGATTCGTTTAATTTTGATGTGCACAGAACTGGTAATGCAGAGTTCCCATAATGTATTTGAACTGATTTGAATGGAAAGCAGGTAGTTGATAGGGACAGTAACAAAAACATAAAACATTAGGAAAACCAAGGTAGGAATATCAAATCGACGCATTCTTTGTTCTTATAACATTTCATAACAGCAGTTAGTAGGCAGGGGCAGTAACAAAATTTTTAAACACTGAAAAAATAGGAAAAAGATAAATTATGAATATTAAGTAGATTCATACTTGGTTCTTATAATATTACATAACAGCTGGTAGTAGATGGGGACAGTAACAAAATTATAAAATATTGAAAAATATGAAAAATCAAACTAAGAACATCAGATCGAATCATTCTAGGATCTTGTAACATTAAATAACAGTAGGTAGTAGACAGGGACAGTAACAAAATTATTATATATTACCAAAAATGACTGAAAAAAAAACAAATAAAAAATATTCTTTTGTATAATTGAGGCTAAAAATGACAGTACAGACACTTATTTAATTTGACTAACCCATTTAGTTGTACTCTTTGAATTATACATGAACCTCCAGAGCCACTTTAATTGCCTCACATGTTCTGTCACCCACAACACAACAAAAAAAAAACAACAGAAAAAACCCAAATAGAGAAAATTGAAAATAGTTTTCTCTAATTTCAAATTCAAGCCCAACCTGAAAGTGCATCTGGTGAGATTAATTGTCAGCTTTCCCATTCCAGCCCGCCCCACACCACGCCACACCACACCACATACTCAATTTCATTTCCAATTTCCAGCAACTGGTGCCACAATTGAAATTGGTGAAGGGCTTAGCTGGCTGCAATCCTGGCTGCGATTTTTTATTTGGTTATTTTTGTACTTCCGTTAAACGAGCTAGAGAACCCAAGAGAAAGTGCATCCAAAATCAAAAAATGATAAATTAGCTTAGAAAAGTCACGAGTGTCAGGGCGTGAGTGGGTTCCCTTACTTCTCTAAGTAACTGCAACATGTGTGTGAGTGAGTGTGTGTGTGGGGGCTTGATTAATGCACTTGCCTGGCACGCCTTTTCAGCCACGGCAGCAGCCCACGGGGCTGACTCTAATAAAGTAATTTACCCGACTAAATAGTTGCCGGCAGCAAACAATTTTGCGGCTTAGACTCTAACAAGATGTCTGAACCGTCCCCGTTGTCCGTCTCGAAATTAGCATTTTAATTGAAATGTCACGCCGCCTGCCAAGTGCCAAGTAGTTTTCGGGGGTCTTTCCATTTTTTTGGCTAGCACGACACGCACTTTTTCATATTTTATGGTTTTAAATGTTTGTCATGATGTTTTTATTTCTGGGTTTCCTTTTTTTTTTTGCATCTGATGAATGGCATATTCGCAAATAACTTGTTAAAAAGCTGTAAATGCAATTGGGAGTGGAAAATTGCAGTTGATAAATGTCCATTGGGTAAATAGACAACCCAGATGGATCGAGAGCTGAAGTGCTGAATTTGAGTCAAGTTGATGTAAAGTAAATGGAAGGAAATAATTTGTTTTGCTTGTGATATGACTATGATTGATAGTTGGTAAACAAGAAATTGGGCAAGGTTTGTGCAAAATAGACCAAAGTTTAGATATTTTTATGAGGCACAGGGTAAACACTCATCACTAGACCCCTGAACTAATGCAAAATCTTATTTGGAATAAATAGATCAAAACTAATAATGACTGTACAGTTAATACAAGGCATATAGTTAAACAGTTCGATCCTAACCATCTGTACCGCTCAGCTTTTTCATAATAATCTGATCTCATTGACAAATTGAGCAAAATTTCGGTACTTTTTTTACCTCCTGTTAAGCCAGTTCGATTTACACGATCCGTCTGTTTGCCAGTCTCAGTGATAATCAAACTTCAATTATAAGATTTGAATATAAGATTGTAGACAGTTTTGTCTAAACCTTCTATTTAAGCGGGCACTATTGCTATTTATCAAATCTTCATAATAATTTAGGCTCATATGAAAACTTGGCAAATTGCAGCCCGTTTAAAAACATCCCACCCTTGCCAACCTTTGCCGATTTTCATCGCTCTTTCAGCAGCTCTGTGGAATGCGATATGTTTCAGAAGATCTCAATCAGGTCTGCTGCTCAACTTGTTCATCACGCTGCGATTGGGATAGTCTCAGTCTCAGTTGCTCTTGGAAATTCGAAGTGCTCAGCAACATTTTGCCGTCGATTGTTATCCAACACTCGGAAAATTCCTGCCTCTAGAAATTTGCCATTTAAAATTTGCAGTTTTGGGTCCCGTAGAAATATTTTGGCCACCTTTCCGAATTTAAATGTAAATTTAAACGAAAATTAACGTTGAAATCCTTTTGGGCTACTATTTTTGAATATCTAAACTAAAAAAAAATGTGAAAACAAAAAACCGAAAAAAATTTTTCTAGACCAGCTTAAGAAAGGCCCTTTCGAAAAGCCGCTACTATACAAAGCTAGAATTCGATCAAGATAGCTGAAAATGAAGAACGTCACAATTTTTTCATAGACTTGAGAATTTTTATTCGTGCTGGAACCAATCGCGTCTCAAATTTAGGACTGTTCTACGTTAGCGGAGCCTATTGGAGTCCGTAGCATTCGAGTTTGTGCTTCCTATAAGCCACTAGGGAAAGCGTATTGGTGAATATGTTTTTATATACCAGACGGTGAGCACTCGCAGCAGGACGACAAGTCACAGGGGTGTAGTGATTCTATACGATTTTTGTTGCTGAACTCGATCCGTTAATAGAAATAATTTTGGTTTTTGTCCATACTTTACACTGTTTTATAAAAAAAAATATATATTTTGTAATTAATTAAATCCCTGCGTTCTACAAATCGGGTTCGACCTAAAACGACACATCTTATGAATAGGGTCGTTTGTCGGACGAGATTTGTAGGTCATATGGAATACTCAAAATATAATTTACTGTTAAGTACAATTCCATTTCGAAATGTTAAAAAATATTACCAATGATCCTTTAAATGCCTTTGAGTCAGATCTTAAAAGGCGGGATTGACTTATATAATCTGAACGAAACCCGCCGAAGACCGCCACACCAGCCCTGGTTTTTATTATTAAAGGTTCGGATCGGTTCGTTATTTTTTTATGTAAGAAAGGTGAAGAAATGATATAAAAACATGACTTTTGTTCAAACACCTCCAAAACATTCAATTTTAATTTTTGGACACAAGTGTTATTTAGAAAAAAATAAGAAATAAGAACTTTGTACTCAAGTACTAAAATCTTGTTTCGTGTATGATTTTTTCAATCCCGAAATACTTGATTTAAGGTTGTATTGATTTAAAATTCTAATTGATTTCACTTCTAGGTTGCTTATGTTTTAAGTCAAATCCGGTTGGCTCTTAAAATAAGTCTGTTTTTATACCCTTGCAGAGGGTATTATAAAATTGTGCGGATGTTTGTAACGCATTGAAGGAAGCATCTCCGACCACATAAAGTATATATATTCTTGATCAGCATGACGAGCTGAGTTGATTTAGCCCTGTCCGTCTGTCTGTTTCTATGCTATCTCCTCCGTCAGTTTTAAAGCTATCCTCCCCAAACTTTCACAGTCTTTGGTACATATACGCTGTACATTTGTCGGAACCGGCCGGATCGGATAACAATAGCATATAGCTGCCATAGGAACGATCGGTCGAAAAACTAGTCTTAGTGAGAAAAACTTTTTTGTTTTTAATGGAAACGCCTCATAGTCCGTATTTCTTAGTTTACTATCCTTTTCCATGATTTCACAAAGTTTGGTCGAAATCGGATGACTATAGCATATAGCTGCCATAGGAACGATCGGTCGAAAAACTAGTTCTAGTGAGAAAAACTTTTTTGTTTTTAATGAAAACGTCCTTATCATTGGCATACACTTATTTTATATACTTTTACACAATTCTACAAAGTTTGCTCGAAATCGGATGACTATAGCATATAGCTCCCATAGGAACGATCGGTCGAAAAACTAGTTCGAGTGAGGAAAACTTTTTTGTTTTTAATGGGATCGCCTCCAAATTTCGTAATAAACAGTGTATTATGCTTTTCCATGATTTCACCAAGCTTGGTAGAAATCAGACATCTATATAGTATAGATCCCATAGAAAAGTAAGGTCCAAAAAGTAGTCTTAGTTTGAAAATCTTTTTTGTTTTCAATGGCTGCAAGCTGCAAGGGTATACACAACTTAGGCCGAGCCGAAGTTAACTTTCCCCTATTTTTTTAAAATAATAAGAAACAGAATTTACGAAACTCAATCTGCTTACAAATTTTTAGAAAGTTATTTATATATTTTTATTGTAATTTAACTAACTTTAAGTCATTCTTAAAACAAAATAAAATCACATTAAAATGCTCTTTGCTTAAGCACATAAAATTCGAAAGGTGTATTCCCATTTGTTTATTCTTGAAATTGAATCAACAAAGGCTGGGCCATAAGTTAACCAAAGAACATGCATCATGTATATTTAAGTGTTACCTCATAAGGAACATACTTCCGCTAGTTAGCGCAATACTATCGGATTTCAAAACTATAACCATACCCAATTAGAATAGACTCCAGCTAGACAACCAATCCCTGCTGATTAGTATTTTCCCAGGCTCCTAACCAATTCATTGGATATTTCATAAATAAGAAGCCAACATGCAAAGTGGGAACACAACTGCAGGCAGGCAGCATCATCATAGGCCAGGCGAAAGGTGACAATCCTGAGAAACAAATTTGAAAGCACACACGGCTGTCTGCAAATGTCTTCCTCTAGCGCTCTCCCTCACTATTTCTCTATTCCTCCGACTCTAATCACCTTTTCCCGCCACCGTTCCACGCGTGACAATGCAGATGCTGCCGCAGTTTGAGGTGTGCACTTTCCCCCTGCGGCAGCCAACAACTGCCTGCCATAATTATTATTTATAAATAATCCTCCCCCTCTCCCCTGATGAGTTATGATCGGAACTAGTAGCAGTTGCTCATCTTCATTTCTCTTTTTTTGGGGTTTTGGTTTGGTGTTAATAAATTTAAGCATTTTGTGCATAAATTATTTCGATTGCATATTAATAATTGGGGTTAGGGTCTTAGGGAAAATGTAAAGCGGTAGCCTAATAAGTGTTTTCGGGGGCTTTATTTATGTTGTGATGGCTCCCCGGGGAACGGGCTCAGCTAAATTTCAGATTTATTAGGCGTACAAGTTTTGAGAAAGTCTAGAAGAAACAAATAATTTTTTGTTAATTAAAACAAAATAAGACATTTATTACATCAACAATTGTCTGCAATTGTTTGCAGGTGAGCTAGGGTCTTATACGGTCTTTGTTTGCAGACAAATACAAAATTTAATATCATATCAAAAGCTAAGTCTTTTAGGTCCATTGTCTGGCTGTGTGTGGGTGAAAGTATTTCGGACAAAGAGGCTTAGTTACACTCGGAAGAAATGGAGAGTTCTCATTAATAACTCATTGCCCCCGGGTCTGTTAATTGTTTGAATGACCAAAAATTACATCATTTGCATGCACAAATGCCAAAAACTTCCGCCAAATGCGTCTTATTGTTTGTTTAACTTTAACTTTATTTCAATTGCGAAATTTGTACAATTGTGGAAAAGCCACCATGTCCATATTTGCGTTATGTGTAGCCAACGCAATTCTCCCAATTTCGTTTTGCCAATTTATAGCCTGACATTTGCTCGCCAAAATGGCCAACTTCTTTGCCTAGTTAACATGTGTTTTGGCTCTGCACCTGCACCACAGAAAAAAAAAACAGAAACAGAAATGAAACCCACACGGAGCCTAAAATTTACAATGCCAGCCATTTTTGGTTTGATGCTGCCTCCAAGAAGATGAAGATGTCGTTTTACTTGTGTTGCTCTGTTATGGTTGAAAGTGAAATGTTCAGCGGTTTTTTTTTTTGGACGAGCGGTTCTTGGAAGACAAACAGAAATGGTTCAAGTTGGTCATAAAGCACCCAAAGCACCAGTTGAAGACATTGTAACCGTTGGAAATGAAATGCCAGGTGTCGAAGCTTTTAATACTCTTGGGTGTACTTTTTTAAGTTGTGAGAATTTGTCAAGATGAGGTGGGAAAAACATAAATTGTATTTTCGGAAATTTTATTTACAAAATGAAATTGCTTTGGGCGCCAGGACCGATGAAATTATGTAGCAGAAGTGGGAACTGTTCATTTAGGGAAAAAACGCTTAGTAAAATTTTAAACATTCTTTTTATACCCTTGCAGAGGGTATTATAAAATTGGTCGGATGTTTGTAACGCATTAAAGGAAGCATCTCCGATAACATAAAGTATATATATTCTTGATCAGCATGACGATCTGAGCTGATTTAGCTCTGTCCCTCTGTCTGTTTCTATGCTATCTTAGTCTAATCTTAATCTAGTCTTAGTGAGAAAAACTTTTTTGTTTTCAATGGAAACGCCTCCAAATTACGTATTTCTTAGTTTACTATCCTTTCCCATGATTTCACAAAGTTTGCTCGAAATCGGATGACTATAGCATATAGCTGCCATAGGAACGATCGGTCGAAAAACTAGTTCTAGTGAAAAAAACTTTTTGTTTTTAATGAAAACGTCCTTATCATTGGCATCTTTTATGAAACGTCCTTTTTATTGGCTATTCTTTTTATATACTTTAACACATTTCTACTAGTTTTACTAAAATCGGTGACTATAGCTATGCTGCCTGGACGATCGGATGAAAAACTAGTTCTAGTGAAAAAACTTTTTGTTTTTAATGAAAACGTCCTTATCATTGGCATACACTTATTTTATATACTTTTACACAATTCTACAAAGTTTGGTCGAAATCGGTTGACTATAGCATATAGCTTCCATAAAAACGATCGGTCGAAAAACTAGTTCGAGTAAGGAAAACTTTTTGTTTTTAGTGAAAACGTCATTTTTATTGGCATATTCTTATTTTATATACTTTAACACATTTCTACAAAGTTTTATCAAAATCGGATGACTATAGCATATAGCTGCAGTATGAATGATCGGTCGAAAAGAAGTTCTAGTATGAAAAACTTTTTTGTTTTAAATGGGATCGCCTCCAAATTTCGTAATTAACAGTGTATTATGCTTTTCCATGATTTCAACAAGTTTAGTCGAAATCAGACATCTATATAGTATAGATCTCATAGAAAAGTAAGGTCCAAAAAGCAGTCTTAGTTAGAAAAATTTTTTTTAGTTTTCAATGGAAGCTGCAAGGGTATACAAAACCTCGGCCGAGCCGAAGTTAACTTTCCCCTAGTTTTTTAATTTGCTTTTTTATATCACAATCACAAAATTCTTGATTATTTTTCTGAGTATTACTGTATTAATAATTTTTAGTAGTTAACTCTAAATAAAATAATTTAGCTTCTTCCTTAATTAATTTACAATATACCAGCTCAATACCCGGCGTCGCCCGGGGACTTTGCATTATATGAGAATATGTTTAAAGTTTCAACTGGCTGCAAGTCGACATTAACATTTAAACTCGTCCAACCTTGTTCGAACTAAGTTTTAAATAGGGAAAATATCAAACTTCATATATCCAACACACAGACCAAATTTCCAGTTTATAGCTTAACCTAATTTTGAAGTTTTGTAAAAGTCTAGCTCTCACATTATTACCCTTAAGACCACTTTCCAATCAAAAGGTGTGGACCTGAACCACTTTTGTAGTGGTTCAATTGAATGGTTCGAAGCTGGAAGAATGTCTAACTTCATAGTACCTGGCTATACAGCAAATTTTAGGGTCTTAGCTTAAAAAACTTCTGAACTAACAAAAAATCCAACTTTACATTTTAAACCCAAGTTCCTTGCTTAAAAAGCTATTAAGATATGGCTCTGGACCATTGATGAACCGGTTTTGATCGAGTCAAGTATTCAACTCCACATTTCCAACCTACAGACCAAATTTCAAGTTCGTAGCTTAAATAACTTCTGAGAAATGGCTCTGAACCACTTTTGAACCTGTTCGAAACCGGTTCTGAACCATTGAAATATCCAACTCCGAAATACCAACCAATATTCAATATCTCAATTTCTTTGCTTGAATGGCTTCTGAGATACTGTTCTGGACCACTTTTGAACCGGTTCGACAACGGTTCTAAGCCCTTAAAATGTCCAACTTCATAACACCAATCCATATTGGTTCCATATTGGAACCGGTTCTAAGCCGGGCTCGGTTAGAAAATATCCAATTCCATTGTTTAAGCCTTCAAACCGAATTTCAAGTTCGTAGCTTAAACAACTTCCGAGATACAGCTCTGAACAACCCTAAAACAGATATGAAACCGGGTTTGAACCAGTAAGATATCCAACTCCATAATACCAACTTATATACAAAATTTCAATTTCTGAATTTCTGAACCGCTTTTGAACCGGTTCGGTTCAGAACCAGTTTACTATCCAAATCCATAATTGTCTTCTGAGATATGACTCTGAACCACTTTCCATATTTGAACCGGTTCAAAACCGGTTCTGAAGCAGTAAAATATACAACTTCACATTTTCAACCTATGTACAAACGAAATTTCAAGTTCTTTTCTTAAATAGCTTTTGAGACCGAAACCGGTTCTGTACCTGTAAAATATCCAACTCCATAATCCCAACCTACACAACCAATTTCAAGTTCGTAGCTTAAATAACTGCTGAGATATAGCTCTGAGTCAGTGTTGAACCGGTTTGATTTTTGAACCGGTTCAAACCCGGCTCTGAACCAGTAAAATATCCATCTCCTTTATACCAGCCTACAGATCAAATTTCAAGTTCTTAGCTTAGATAACTTATGAGATATGGATCTGAACCACTTTTGAACCGATTTTAAACGCTTTTGAACCGGTTCACAGACATGACACATAGCCTTTTCATAATCGAGATGAACATACTGTAAAAATTTCGTGAAGATCGGCTTAAACATACGAACATACAAACATACAAATATACAAACATACAAACTTTCACATTTATATATATGTATAGATATTTTGAAGTTTCATCTTCTATGGGACTAAAAAGCTATATTTCTTTTCCCACTACAAAAAACCTTAAAGCCTACACAGGGTCCCATCATCAGAAGGCTTTTTTATTGGTATTACTTGTTTTCCTACACCTTCTTCTTGCAATCATAACTATATACAGTTGGGAAAGGTTAAATACTTAATAAATGGAAAAAAGAATAGCGAATTCTGTAGTTCTGTAATTGTAATGTAATGTAGGTGTAATGTTGAAACTTTTAGGCTGACGCTAAATAAGTAAGAAACCTTAAAGCTCCCTCCCGATCCTTTAAATTTGATTTTTACTTTCATATTTTATGCATTTTTTACCCATATTGCCTTTTACCCGTATAACCGAGAACTGAACCTTCGACTGCCCTTAACTCCCAGATGAAACAGATAGCTAAATCTGCCAGAAATTTGAATGCGTTTCAAAAAATTACTATTTAGACTGGTAGGTCTTCGCTAAAAAGTGAGCTAGAGAAAGAACTCACCAGCATTCACAACAGCTACAGACATTCCATATTTACTCTAACTCGCCAATAATCCAGCATACCCCACTCGACCGCTCCACCCATAAAGTAAGGTATCTCTCCCCAAAAAAGCGACACGCACCATTTCAAAGTTCAAAAGGAAACAAGCTGCACGAAGTCAACGGCTGCGGCGGCGGCGGCGGCGCAAAAAAAAAAACGTTAATTTCATTTTACAAGCGTACAAATTAAAAATGCCCAAAGTCTGCGCTTTAATTAGTCAAACTCGCGCCAAAGTCACAAAAGCACAGCGACGACTACGATGGCGACGCACGAACCAAAACAAAAAAAAAAAGTAACCTGGCCTAAAGTCGGAATTGGAGTCAGAGTCAGAGTCATGGCGACAACTTTTGTCTGATTGCCGCGCGGCAAACTTCTTGGTATTCCACTTGGGGACTTGGCGTGCGGCTGTTGACTTCCGCTGCAGTCAACTAAAAAAATTAGAAAAAAATGAAACTTGGCCACTGACCACGACACTTGTCAACGATTTTAGGCTAATTTTTTTGTTCAAGTTTTATGGGGCCAAGTTTTTACAACTAAATTTCCAAATAAACTTGGTTTTTATGATTTCTGAACCCGATCTCAATCGTCATTTCCCTGGAACTTGTAAATGGAGTAACAAGTGGAAATATCAACTCTCATAGGCAGATGAAGCTACTGCTGAGGTAGCGAGCGAGCGAGCGATCTCGTTTCAAATGCTTTATAGTTTGGCTTCTATGAATTTTGGGCCGAGAAATGAGATATTACCCAAAGCGTTTAAATTAATTGCCCGAGATGCGTGCAGCGGATAGACGAAATGAACGAGAGGACGTGACGAGAGCAAACGATGTGTAGATAAGGCCAGAAGTTGTAGTGAATGCACTTGGATGAGGTGAGGGAAGAATCTTGAATGAATCAAAAGGAATTCGTTCAAAGATTTCATCAAATATAATTTACTCGCCTAGCCACCACTTTCTCTGTCCTTTTCTCAAAAACCAATCATTTCCTATTTAACTCCAAAGCTCACTTGCCAAACTGACAGCAGCAACAACACCTCACCATTTCCCCCGCTCCCACCTCCACACAAATGACATGCAAAACAGTTGACATTACATTTAAAAACAAAGCAAAAAATGAAATGAAATTGCTTAAATTGCTGGCCATAAATCAATGCCAGACAACGCGAGAAGGAGATTCGGATCCAAAAAATGCTGTTCGCTCGATTTCACTGCCACAGACAAAAAACAACAAACTTCACCTGTTCGACATGGGGGACAAAAAATGTAAAAGACAATGCTCCGAGTTGGTGACAGGCATGTGATGATGGTCATGGAGAGACTCAATTGCGGCACTTGTCGCACGACCAAGTGAGTATATCATTTAGTTGGAAGGGAGGAGGAGGCGGAGGAGAAGTCCATGACATGACAGAAAATATGGTGATTTTCACGTTCCAGGCAGTTTGGTTTATTTACTTAAAAATCAGTTTTGAAGAAATACGAAATATATTTAAAGGAGGTTACCGACGCCGACGACGACGACGTGCAGACACAATAAGCACTAAATGACATGCTCCATATGAGTATGCATCTTTTTCTGCCTGTCCGCGCGTTTTGATTTAATCGCCGGGGACTACTCGCCTTAATTGTGCAGATCCACTCACTAATTAAACGCCCTGTGAAACGAAATTTCATTTCAGTTTGTTTAACAAATTTGCTGACAGCTCCAAAAAAAAAATATACGAAAAAAACGAAAGACTTAAGCAACGAACTCGCCTCACTTGACCCCCTAAAATTCAACTGATTTTAATCGCTTTCCCAGCCAAAAAATGAAATGAAAACCACACACATCGCACATTTCTGGCTTTCTTTTATTGCACTAGATTTAAGTTGGTACCTGTGCCCCCAAACAATACATTCAATGGCTCAATATCATTCACTTGGACTAACCAAAACAATGGCAAATCGTGGAATTTTATTTGTCGCTTTATTGGCAAAAAAAAAAAACAGAAGAAAAACGCCCACACAAGTGCTTGAAATTTCTCTACCGAAGGCGTTTGTTTTGTAGAATTATGTGAGAGTGAGAAATTTTTGTGGAAAACAGGTAGCCGCTTGGAAATTACGTGTGAGCAGAATGAACAAAAAGATGCTGTAATTGTTGAGAATCCAAATGGGTGTTGATTGCATGAGCATGGGAAAGAAGGTTAGTGCTTGGTATAGAAAAATATTGTATAAAAACAAGCCCAGTTATTGACTTATGTGCGGTTAATAGTACAATTTTAAGTTGGAGAGCACAATCTGGTACGACACTTGCTATAGTTCTAAAAGTAGCTATCTAGGTGAAAAGAAACTTTAATTGTTGCTTAAATTATTCTGGAGAAATAAAAATGAGAATACAGGAAAATGGTTCAGAAACGATTTAGGGAAGTGAAATCTGCTGAATGCGCCCAATGACCCTTGATTAGTCACCTGGCCCTGATAGTGTTCCAAGCTGTGTGTGAAGACTCCATTTTTTATGTCCATTACTAAAACTATTTAATTAATCTGTAAAAATGGCTTGACACAGCCCCAAAGGGCCAAAGCCGAGATCCTCTCAATCTCTTGGCTTGTGCGCTTCTAATTTTTCGCACAAGAGATAGGAACCTACAGCTTAACGCCAAATTCGAACGGCAGTTTGAGAAACTTTTGCCTGGCTAATTACTACAAAGCTGGCGCCAACAGCAGAGAGGGGTGACCGGGTGTAAAGTTTATTCAACGAAAAAACTTTTCATTAGATGTTCTGAGGCGGGATCGAACCCACAACCTCTTGCACAGTGGTCGCGCACACTAGCCGCTGAGCCACCCGGCCACCATTTAATTAATTTGTAGATTCTTCCAACTTCTGACACGCCCAGGCCGGGGCGACCGAAGACGATATGGGTCGACCAAGTGCAGAAAGATATTTCGAAGCTGGGTGTGCCCTCCTGGTGGGAGGTCGCTCGGGACAGAGGCGAGTGGAGGGCATTAGTTGCAGTGGCCATGACCGTAAAACGGTTGTGATGCTATAATCAGGCCAAAGAAAATTTTTTTGCACAAAGTTTAATAAAACTGCTTAGATTTAAAAAAAAAATCAAAAAAAAGTAGAACCTTTTCCGAGGCTGAGGAACATTTGCTGGTGGACCATGTTGAGTCAGACAAATATATTTTGGAGAACAAGATGAGTGATGTTGTTACTAGGAAACAGGAGGCCAAGGCTTAGCTAAGACTGGGAGATCAGTTTGTAGCTCAAGTTAGAGCTCATCGACAATTACACAGCTTGACGAAGGAGCACAAAAGTCGCCCGTAGTAATCAAAAGTTTGTTCTCTGACAAGAATGCATGACTTCTGTTGAGAATCAAATCAAGATAAATACAATAGAACTTATATTATTGTCCCTCTTCCCGTACTCTCTTGCTTTACTGTCTCTTCCAATTCGATTTCCATTGCGTGGATGTAAGATTCGATTATTCATCAACATTTTGTTTCAACAATCAGCTATTTGTTTTTCGATCAAAATATCGATAATTCTGCTGGGACTAGGCAAGAGATTTAAATTTGACCTAAGCATAAGGCAGTGGTTCCCCCAAGTTTGTTTGGTTCTCCCCAAACTCAGCATGAGACACTCCAATTCGGCTAAGCTTAGGTAAATTTTACTAACCGTACACTGAGAAATTGACACAGGCCCTGTTTTTGCAAATCTAGGTGGATTTTACGCATTTGCATAGCTTACGCTCAAAGTGAGCAGTGCAAATTCACCAAATCTACCTAGTTTTGCAAAAACAGGCACATGAGAAAACGGCCCTTAATGTTTGGACTGGAGTTCCATAGGTTAAACGCCTAGGACCTCTGCTTTTCACACTGTTTATAAGTTATCTTTCAAAGGCTCTAGCTCACTTATGAGTTCAGATGTATGCAGATGACGACAAACTCTGCCTATCAGATAGTGATTTTGATACCATTAACAGTCTCGAATATGATCTGGACGCTTTCCAGTCTTGATGCAGCGTTTATGTAATCAAATAATGGCCAAGAATGTATACTCATTAGGTCAAAAACTTAGTTTTCTTTTAATTCCTTTCTTATTCCCCGTTAAACCATCAGGCTGAGCCCATGAAAAGCTTCTCATTGCAGCCAACAAAAATTTATGAATGCTCTTTATTAAATTACATTCAAAAGAACAATAAAAACCCCAATTTTTTTGCGCTTCGGATCACGAATTGAAAATGCGTGGGAATAAATTTTTGCGTGCGACTTTTAAATTTTGAAATTTATATTCAAAAAAAAAAGAGGTCTCTCTTTTCATTCGCAATTTGCAGGTAAGAAAAACTGAAAAACTAATCGCACAAAATATAAATATGACAATAAAACAAAAAGCTAAAACCAAAGCAAATCGTTTTTTGTCCATTGGGCAACTGTAATAAATTATCAAAAAACACGAAATGGAGACCCAGTTGTGGTCTATTAAAAGTAAAAACAAAACGCAAAAACCCAAAACGATTTGTGCCAAAAATTTGAGGCAAGAGATTAGCATCGAAGAAACAAAACCAAAAACAAAAAAAAAACTGAAATCATGCTACATAAAAATTTGGCAAAGCAGGCGATGGCCAGGGAAGAGGTAAGTAAGCAAAAACAGGTTCACACGCCGGGACCACGCAGGAAGTGTAACAGAAATTGCTTCTCCTTCTGCGCAGCAACAAGTGAATGACAGGATAATCGTCCTGTTTGTGTGTTGTGTGTACCTGTTTCGGGTTCAGTTTCTCTGGATTCTGGGTCTCGCCTTTTGTTTGCCTGCTTGCGGCTGTTTTCGGGTTTGGCATAAAATCTCTTAATGTTTGCATTCTTATGCGGCTGTCGTCTCGTTTGATGCGTGATCTTGTTGATTATGCTGAATGGTCGTTCTGGGGATGGTTGAACTGTTTCTCATGCCACGGCAGGTTCACTACACTCAGTTCAGTGGCATTTTTTTTTTTTTAATTTTTGGGTTTTCGGTACACTTTTGTTTGGCAGAGTGTGAAATTTTTTTCATGGAAATTGCCTATGCCGAGGAATTTTGTGGGAACAAGTGCAGCCAACAGCAGCAGCCAACGATTTGGCATATTACGTGCTCTTTTTTTGCAAGCAGGAAGAACACCCGCAGGCGCGAGCGTGTGAATTTCGAATATTTTGTCTGGATTGTAGTTAGTTGGTAGGAATAGGGAGCCGAGATCTAAAAGAATGTGTGAGTCATTGAATGAATTCTAAGTGGGTTAATCATCCAATAATTCTTTGATTTACTTTAGCCTTGGGAATTGAGTAAGCTTCACGGGAAAAAGTCTAGCGGGGCTTGATAATGT
Organism: Lordiphosa collinella; assembly: GCA_018904265.1. Lineage (NCBI taxonomy): Eukaryota > Metazoa > Arthropoda > Insecta > Diptera > Drosophilidae > Lordiphosa > Lordiphosa collinella. Next base: position 139,975 of record JAEIFV010000801.1, read on the forward strand.
CACCACTCAATGTGCAGATTCCTATTTTTTTTTGGCATAAGCTCCAATTATTGACATATATGTCCCAAATTTGGTTTGTAAGCATATTTTGCGACCCCAAGACATCTCAAGATGGTTCGCTCGTTTTAGTCCATTATTTTATATAGCTGCTATATAACCGATAGGGTCGACTTGCACCAATTTTGTGGTTTTTAAAGTTTTTTTTTTTTTTTTATTCTTGTTGTCCTACAAATCTCTCTTTTTCCTTCGGTTGGTTTCAAACCTCTCGAATTTTGTTGGGAGATTTCGGCAAACCAACCAATACACAAACCAGCCAATACAATAAACAACCAATAGCGACTTCACGAACCCACGCAATATATCACTGTTTTTCTAGTAGGACCAGAATCTTATAAAACACACTTATCCGAACTAGAATTTACAAATTATTCGAAAAACGAAATCTCTCGAAGTTCTGGGACACCTACGGATTTCTCGAATGATTTGCAAACCAACCGAAGTCAAAATCTCTAGAGATTTCCAGGACAACCCCGATAATGAAAGAATTGGCCAAATCGTTTTTTACTTACCTTTACTGCGACTCGAACTCGGGACCTCGAAAGACTGCACCCACATGACACCACCGTTTAAAAACAGCACCACATTAGAATTTCTTAGCATCGTCAAAAATTATATTTTATAAACGAAGGGAGCGATAATTCTTTCCCAAAAAAAGAAAAGATAAAAACACAGGAGCATCACTCTCTCGAATGTGTTTCTTTCTTTTTTTTTTTTTTTTCCTCTTCAAATACAAAAACACCAAACAGAACGAATTTAGCTCGATTTCAAGCGCGAAATTCATAAAAATTCAAGAAGAATAAATTTTTTTTCAAGAGCGTTCGTACTTAATTTATTCGTTCTACTTTTTTTCTGTGTGTAGGGTGGTAAATTATTCGGAAGATTCTTAAAAACCAAACAGTTTCATGCAGCAGTTTTCCACCATTTTCAGAGTTAGGGAGATTTTCGTTTTCTGCGAATTTTTCACATTTCCTGACAGAATTTTCAAATATCATATCTTCGTACTTAGTTTAAAATTCAGCATCCTATCCTATTCCAATGGTTTTCACGCCTATTTAGCATCCGAAGTTTGGTAAACTTGCGTCTAGTCGAAACTCAACTGCCCTTTCCTGATTTACATGAAGAAGAAAGAAATTTTTTTAAAACTTCTTCATGATCCCGAAGTCTTTTAAAGCTCTGTGGCACACATTTTTCTCAATGGCAGGATCAAAGTTTTAATGCCCTCGTATGAGGCTCTTCTGCTGTTTAGCTTTCGTCGTCTTACTCTTACTTATTGCTGTTAATGCTTGAATTACTTCTTGTTGTCTTCTTCATGAAGTGGTCTGGGCTTAAAACATTTGGGAAAAGACCACATTATTTTAACATGTGAATTGTATTAAAAGTTTCCTAGCAGAAAAAAAAAACTTTTGTAAATAGATACAAATTGGAACATCTGCTTTATCCTCTCCTATTCATGCAACATTTTAGTTCAAAGGATCCCTAAAAAACGGCACTTTCTCTGGGAGATAATATTGCAGATAAGCACTTAATGTCTAAACAAATTTCGAGTGGCAACACACAGCACTCACACCTGTCTAAGCCTGCACTCCCCTATATTTATAACTGAAAAAGTGCACCTCCATTCCATTTACATACACACAAGTTGCCACAAGGGCATATATCCCTTTTTCATTGTAGCTCAAGGACTCTACAGCAAAACAGCAGCTGCAGCTGCGTAGGGAAATGCTGTCAGGCGTAAACTTGACAGGTAGCACAGGAAAAGTTCCACCTAAAACCCACCCTGAACTTTGCTGTCCACTTGAGTATATCACTTTTCCAGAGCCGGAAGATAGACGCACACACCAACCAATATGCCAAATGCAAGGTGTATTTGAACAGAGGGACCTCAAACACAACAGGCAGGAAGGCAAAATTCCTATACACGGTGCCATAAGCAACCGTTAGGGGTACAACAAAGAGTTGCTTTTGTTGGAAAATGTTGCACCTTTATGTCGAGCGAGCAGTTTTGCATAAGTGTGGTTGGCTGTTTGGGAAAAGGTGACCTCGCTGTGTCTTCTGCCGGAGCAGCAGCTGTGCCAATACGAAGCACCTTTGTGGCAGTATTTGCTCTGATCCACAAATGGGAACGGAACGGGAACAACGTGTTGCTGGAATTGATTGGATTTACAGTTTTTATCTTCTACATTTTATGTTTGTACTTTGCTGTGATAAGAATACCTGAAGGGGAGGAGTAGCTTTATGTCTTATTTACATATAATTGGGGGATTTTTTTTGAGTGTCTAGATATTATTTTCGAGGTTAATATGGTGAAATACAATAAATGTCAAATCTTAGCAAAAGTTTTTGAAAATTACATAGAATATTTGTTTTTTGACTCCATTTTCCTCTGCGTTTCTAATCCTTAACATATGCCAGACGACTTCAGCCACCACCAACCACTGAGCAAACACAACAAAAAGCAGCCATAAAACGCCACGGACACGTAACGATTTGTGCCGCTCCAGAGCTCGACAGCAGCTCCAACTGTTGCGTATTACAGAAATCCATGCAACAACACAATTTATGACTTTATTAACTTCAAAACGCTATGCGGGCAACAAAGTGTTAAGACCCAGGCAAGGCGATGAAGTTGTGTAAATGAAATTAATCTTCAATAGACACAGGGCAATAAACGAACCGTGCAGGAGGATCAGCTGAAGCAGAAGGCGTTGTCCAGGTCCGCGCGTCTGCCATTAGTCATTAAACAATTTTCCACTGAAGCCGCCGCTCGAGCTGATGCGGCTGCTGCTGCTGCCGTTCGCCCTCCCCTCCCTCATCCAGACTCCACACTCTGGCTGCGTATTTTGTCAGGTGTCATAAAAACCGAATTTATTGCGCATGCGCAGCAGCGGACGCATCGAAGTCTGCAGCATTTTGTTACAGATTTTCAGTTTTATTATTTAATTTTCCTGTTGCGAGCAAATAAATCACGATGCGTGCGAGTTAAGGTGACAGCACTTTAGGGCACATAAACACACATAAAGATATACACATAAATATAAGCGTGCATGAACGTACATAAAACCAAAGAGTGCAGGTTGCTGGAATTTTAATTAAATGGAACAGTTTTAAAGAAAGACATGCAAAATGTGATGCCAAACGAAAGTAAAGTGATGCAAGGGACGAAAGTGGCAACCTTATGGATCCGATCTGAGCTACTAAATGCATCAACTATATTTTGTTTAGATTC